>VZRV01004953.1:1758967-1998967 GCA_013398115.1 Falcunculus frontatus | reverse complement strand
AAAAAGAGGGAGAAGATGAGGCATTAAAAATGTATACCTTAAGATTCCATATAGGAAATATGAAAACAGAAAACAAGTTGTGATTACAAATAATTACTAAAATATCAAAGTGTCCTAGTAAACATAAAAACAATTTTTCACTACATAATTTGTCTAATCCTAGTCTCTTTCAATTCTGTAGCTCTATAATCTTCCACTGAAAAATTAATCCAAATGCTTCTCCTTTTCCAAAATACAAATAAGGATAAAGCACTGTGGTTATTTAGTCTCACTGATAGTTCCTTCCTTTTTATTTTTATTTTGTAATATGAAATACAGCAGGTTGTCCTTGTATTCCACTGCAGACAGAAGATCTTTCCTAGAAGTCCACATAATTTTGAAGGAAATCATTTTAGCTGCCTATTGCATGCATCTGTAAATACTTGATAAACAGATTGTGCTCATTTATTTTTACTTCTGTTCCTAAAATTAAAGGTAATGCTTATCCTCCTTATCAGCTTAAAATTCAGAAAAGAAATTTCCACATTTGATTAATCTTTACACTCCTTGATTAATATAAAAATATTTACCTGCACATATCCAATGAATATTATACTGCTGCACGAATGTAAAAATGGGTCTCAAATCTGAAAATTAAAAATTAGATTCTACCTACAGTAATGTATTAAGCATGATCAGCGAAAGAAATGCCCATGAATATGTGACAGAAATTATATGAGCCCACTGCACTTGTTCCTTGAGGTTTTTTCTCCCATATTTTTATTGTGAGGAGTAACAGATGAAAAATACAAGTGTTTGCTAATAGGATTCACATCTTATTATTGGTGCTGATTTGCAGTTTTCCTTAACTCGCCATGATTACTTTTTTAGAAGCTTTCACTTTTCCCCAGCTGATCCTCGTCTTGTTAGGCAGCATTAATGACACTTCAGTCATTGTGGCTTTCAAGCAGAGCCCTTCCAGAGTGAACAGAGAGTTGACATTTCCTGACATTTTCCCAACTAATTACAGGACAAATAATTAAGCATGTTCTCCTATGTAACAAATGAAGGCAAAAGCCGTCTGTCAGCGATGTTGATTGATGACACTCTGGGAGACTTTATCTGATGGGTCCTGCCATGCGGTAGAGGGGAAGCAAATTTATTAGAATGAACAATGCAAATTCTGAGTCATCTCATCCAGTTATGCGCCAAAGCAATATCCATGTCAAGGTGAATGTGACAATGAAAGCAAAATATTTGCATTTTGTGGAGCAGGTTGAAGGGGAAATCAGAGCGAGAAGATGACAGGCCTAATTATTTTGGCTCATACAGGCTAGGACAGCTGTTTCTGGTGTCCTGAACAAGGCTGTCACACAGGTAACTAAATAGGTCTGCATATAAGTCTGTATCCAACACTGTACGGAGATGTCTACCACTAATGACCAACGCTAATGTTACTGCCATCCCTGAAAAACAGTAAATGTGTCACAGTGCACCTTCTGCATGGCAGTCAACATTTCGCTACATAATTACTTGTTAGTGAATTAATTCCTATCTGTCAGTATCTATGCCAGTGTCATTTTTAGACCATTACGAAATTATGCCATCACTATAGCAACTGCAAGCACAGTTAAAAGGCAAAACAGTTCAGATACTCAAGAAAAGTGCCTAGTTAGGCAGAAGACTAATAATGTAAAATTCAAATTGTGATGTTGCTGTCTGCCATCCTAATTTTCTTTATCTTGATTATGCGTTTGATCATTGATCATTAAACAATAATTTAAGGTTTCCAATTTCAATCCATGATTAATATTTAATATAATTAAAACCTCAGCCACAACAGCATCTTTCCTATAAACAGACGCACACCGCGCTGTCATTGCAATTAATTATGAGCTAAAAAGTGACATGCTCAAAAACGAATCCTAATATCAGAGTTTACATGCAAATAAGAATAACTGATAGCATCAGGATGTTCTTTTCTCCCTGCTTCCTTTGTGGATTGTAAACAATGCCAATCTTAAAATCCTGTATCCTGACTCATTTCTTATTTTTTTTTTATATATTTCTTGCATGTATTCCACTTATCCAAGGAAAGTTATGACCCATCTTACCATTATCACCATTACTTACAGATTTCAAGACACCATCTTGTTCATAGAAATATATTCGCAGGCTTAAGATAAATTATGTATATTAAACTGTCTAAAATCTTCCAGATTGTTGACATTTCTAATGACATATAGAAAAAAGATTTGCTGATATCTAAAACTACCTTAAACGCAAACAAGTCTAAGTTAAATTAGGGAATTCCTCATATGGAGAAAGCATATTTTGCATCATTTGCATGCTCTTCTATTTTGTATAAATGCTCAAAGAAAGGAGAACAAATTTTTCCAGAAACTTTCAGCACATATTCATCATGTTAATCTATGCAACATTGTGGCTTTTGTTGGAGTGCAAATGTTACAGTGGTGCATTTCAAATGATGTATGACAGCAATACGGTGGCCTCGGCTACTCTGACTCAGTGGAAAGAATGCAGAAAAATAATAGGAAATTTGGAAAACCTGTAAGAGGCCAAGCGTGTCGGTGAGTTTTGGGTTTGGTTTTTGGTTTTGTTTCTTTTTTTTTTTCCTAACTTTCATTTTAGGAAAAAAAGAATTAAAGTACGACTTATGATGCCATTTTCTTTCCGGTGCTAATAATGTATGGCCAGCCAATTATCCTTTTGGTTAACTGCTTTGAAATAGCTCTCTGGCATTAAAATATATATGTATATATATTTGTAAAAGGTTGGAGGTTTTTCTTTGAGTGCGTGTACTGTCTGCAGAAATGATGTTTCAAGAAAGTGAATATCTATTGTTTACTATCTTTCTTAACACAGATATTGTTTTCATTACTACAGCGAGTGTTTCTAGCAGGAAAATAAAATTAAAACTCAGCCAATCTCCTGAAATTAAAGCTGAATCCTTCCAGAAGAAAAACACATAATGATTATAATACAAGTGTATAGATCATTAATATTCTTCACTTAAAGTTACCTGACAAATAAATGCTTACTTTTGACTAAAAGAAAGACTCTTTCATGAGATGAGAAACATTACTTCCTCTTGCCATATGAAGGTATTTCTTTCACTAAGGTCTACAAAACACAAAACAGTCAGTCATCCTTCTTCCTCTCTCTCTTTACTTCACACAGACCATCAGCGTGATGGAATTGGATAAACTTTGCAAAAATGTCTAACTGTAGTATTGTTCTGAGATAGACCACTGCTCTGAAAGTGATGGGAAGATTTAATTTCTGTTCTGCTTAACAAGGTTAAAAGAGTTCGGTTCTTGGTTAACATTGACCACTAAATGAGTAGGAATCAATACGTCCTCACTAATGCCACAGTAAGCCAACTCCTTTATTGACCTTTCCATTAACACTAAGCAGCTGAAATGCAAAAAAAAAAAAAAAAAAAAAAACCCCAAATGAATGGACTAATCATTTTAATTTTTTAACACCTACCAAATCAAGTGCTTCACTGGAGTTTCGGCACTCTTCTGCCAGTCCTCTCATGTATCTACCTGCATTCTTTTACGTTCTATCAGATTTCAAAAAGCCTCACTTAAGATTTATTTATTTGGTAATCATGTATAAATAGTGTGCTTAACCCAGGAGGAGCTATCAATTAAAAAAAAAAAAAAAAAAGACAGACATGAAATAAAGAGGGTTTGTCCAATTAAAAAACTTTTTGTATATCACAGTTACTCAGAGGCACTTTTCAGACAAGTAAACAATGAATGATCTTGATAGCAATGATATACAAATTTGATACAAAGAGCCAATGGGAGAGTTTCTGTCTAATGATCCCAGTCAATCTAATTAATGTATTCTGCTACATTACATTTTAAGAAGTGACCATTGTGTAATACACTTTGAAATATGCACAAGCTAATGGGATAAGATACAAAAATTATTATGCTGACAGTAAATCATATTACATTCCTAATAAGCATTAACTAGATAACTAGGTCAAAGCAGTATTATCTTAATTGATTTTTCAAAAGAAACCTGACAGAAAAATGTCAATGCTCGAATATTTCTTCATGCATCATTAAAACAAGATTGGCTTTTAACAAAAGAAGAATCCTTCACAGAATTGATTCTTGCTTCAGGCTGCCTGCAAGTAAGTGTATTACATAAAAATCTATACAGGATATTAAAACAACACCACTCTGCAAGACAGTTACAATTAAAAGCTGACACCCCCCACCATGTGTCTACTACAGTAGCTTGCCAGTAAATGTATTTAAAGTCTTCAGAGCCATATATGAAAATCAGTCAGTTTTACTATTTGAGTGGGAGGGACACACACACACATACTAATGAGAGCTTTTAATTGAATCAGTACATTAACAACTCACCCATTTCATTGCTATATACCAATTAAAGAAACATGGAAAGAAACAGAAAAAAAACTACCTTGGAGATATAACCATAAACACAAGCTCTATATCTAACAAAATGGACATTTCAGTGTGGAGAAAACACCGTTCCGACATCAGAAATTTCCAATAGGGATTGTGAGGCAAAATGCAATATGCAGAAGAGTAAATATATGATATCAATAGTACAATGCTATATAGGTTCAAACAATAGATTGTGTTGCAGATGCACATATAGATTGATCAGAGAAATGTTGACTGATCCATCTAAACTTGCGTAGCTCATAAATCTCAAAATCATGAACTCTAGTACATTTGTGGCTCAGTAGTACATAAGGCATTAGTTTTGTCTAAATGATCACAGCTCATTTGCTTGGCTTGTCAGTTTGTGAAGTTATAAACAGAAAATGGATTTAGTAATTTCTGATAATTTTTAATATATTGTTTATACAAGAACTTTCTTAGAAATATGTAATATTGATACCAGTTATTCCATTCAAAATTACCCGAACGCTAAACAATTTTGCCAAAAAAGTCTATGTTTTGCCAAAAAAAGCCTACATGGGCTCTTCAGCATGTAAATTTTTCCTTAATGCTGAACATATTTTTGTGCCCACCATGCAATTTGTGAGTCATTACAACTTCTAAAAGTAAGGAGAGGATGATAATAGAGATTTTAAAACATTATTTCAGGGGGACAGGCTCCACAAAGGCTGTTCTCAGTCCTTGAGACAGAGAGAAGAGATAGGGCAAGGTAAGCTTTCAGGTTCTGTGAAGTTCTAGACTGCAGAGAATGATTTGGACCATAAGCCTAATTCAGAAGGGGGCTATCTCCTTCACCAGTTCTGCCCCATTTAGCCCTAGAGAATCTGGTTTTTTATATCACCACCTGATTTGAATGTTCAGTTTTACATAAATTCTCTGAGATTTCAAAGTAGGAAGTGTCAGGAGTGTGATTCTCTTCTAACTCACAGCTTTTTTTTAAGTCGGATGTAAAAGCAGGTGTAAATTTTCTAGGAAGAATGAGGTCTGATAGTCTGCAGGTAACATTAGCCCAAATTATCATAAATTTCTCTGAAAGGCAGTTTTGAAACAAGTAGTATTGTGGGTTGTACAATGTCCTATTATATACTGGAGAAATGTTGTCCCTTAAATGAGTGCCTACAAATACATGATAGAAAAAAGCAGGCAAATCCTGGGAAGCTGGAGCAAAGTCACCTCATACAATGTGAATCCCAGAGGCTATTTAGCACCTTTGATCTTTGGTTGCAGTAGTGGCTCAGTTTGTTCTTCAAATTTTCATGGACATTGAAAAATACTAGGTAAAGTGAATGTTTCCTGTTGTTTAATTAGGCGAAAGCAGAGTACACAGTCCACCACAGTACACAAGCCCTGTGAAAGGGGGAGAGGTCAGGCTGTGTGTTTGCTTACTGGCAGGGGCTCTGGACAGCAAAGTGAACCATAAAGGGTCAATAGCATTTTTTAGTAAAAATTCAAGTTTAACTCCCGCCCATATTTGTTATGCTATCATTGCAACCTCTGTACCAGCATAGCACAAGATACCCAAACCATTTTTCCCAGGACTTGGTCCATAATTTGCCATTTCCCTCCATTTCTTCCTTTTCCAGAGACCCACCAGACACAAGACAGCAAGTGGGATCTGCTCTGAAGGCAGGCAGGAAGCGATTTTGTGCTATGGTAGAGAAAGGAGGTAGAAGAGAAAGGTTTGTGGCTATGAGGATGAAGTAAGCTGCAGAAATGGGAGAAAGAAAGGCCACAGTACTACCTTTAGGGCTTCTCTTCCAAGTTCCTCCTCCCAGACAAGTCCCTCATGTGTTATTATCAATTTATTTTTAAGAAAATATCCAAGCCACCAATTAGTGAGTATCATCTCAGCCCAGAAAAGGTGATTTGAAAGCTGATTACAAAGATTTGTTTACATGTTCTCAAAATAAAAATTAGGTCTTTAATGAAATTATAAATCATTTATTTTAAAGCAAATTAATTCCCAACTGAGTTCATAAGTAGCCTGTGAAACCTATGGCCAAAAAGGATCCTTGAGGACCAGAACTTGGAAAGAGCCGAGAATGGACCACCAATTTCCACAGAGTTCAAATGTAGTCCTATGTAATTGTTCAACAAGCATAAAGAAAATAATTTTGCTGTATTACAGTATTATGTTGTTGGCTGTACTGTGGATTCGTCCACCAATTTCTTTAGATACACAATCATTTGCTGAATTAGTTCTTAAGTGCACCTTGCTTTCCTATCATATGTTTAGAGACCACTGTATGAATAACATTTTTGTTTGATGTTCTCTAACTTCACATTCTGGCCTGGCTTTAGGCAGTGCTCAGGATTTAGTTGTGTCAATGTATTTCATTAATGTTTTATCTCCCGTCTCTTTCAGGAGAAAGAGCATAGATCTTCAATAATAGATCATTATTGAAGATGTTAAATAAGATTTGGTTTACACACATTTCTGTTGCATTCTTCTCAAACCCTTCTCCAGAAAGATACATTAGTTTTTGCTATTTATGGGGGTTTATGACTTAATTTTTCAAAAGTGCTTCTGCCTGGCCTGGTTCATATTATTTTTTCAACAAAACAAAATAGTGAAAACTGTATAAAGACTCCTTAATATTCAATGTGTGCTATTTCAATTTGAGCTCATTTTATAATATTGTTTCCAGAAAGCAAAATTAATCACATATTTACACCCATCTATTTCGTATGAAGGAAGCCTTAAATAAGGGGCTGGGGACACAACACTTTTAAACAAGCATTACTTGAGAGAGACCTTAGTAAGGATAAATTAGAGAACACGATCGGAATTTTTTTCTTTTTTTGTGATTAATTTGCATCTTCTATTTGTAGTATCCAAACCATAAATCAATAACTTGGATGAATCAATAACTAGATAAATGTTATGAGCAGATGTTGCTTTCTCAGCTATTACTGGAATTTGCTTCATGTTTTTGAAGACAAACAAAAAAATAACCTCCAAAACAAACCAGTTTTAATTAGTATGAAACACTCAGTTTGGAATAAATTTCACATATTTCTAGTCATGCAAAAGCAGAGCATATAGTTTTAACCATTTCTCTAAACTCGCTTTTCGAGAATGAGGGGAAAGTTTTAAATAGAAGGTAATTTATCTCATTCTGAGACAGCTGCCTAAAACCGGTGGAATGACTCAATTTCTGACATGTCTGTCTCTCTCAGCTGATTAGAATAGGGAGCTCATCCAGAATCTTTAGGCAGCTGAAGACGGTTGAGAATAATTTTTTCATGTAGATATATTTTGTCTTACCAAACTATAATACGAAAGCTGCTTTAGAGAAAAATTATGTCACTTTCATTTCAAGAAGGACTATTTCACACAGTCAGATGACTACTGCAAACCCCAACAAGGTCTTGGTCTTAACTAGGATTCTGGAAACAGATGAACTCTTTCACAGTACAAATGGGATCATGTCACTTCCTAGTGCACTTCCTGTTGTCACTTCCTAGTGCAGCCCCAGGTGTTGCTGGCCACCTTTGCCACAAGGACACACTGGTGACTTATGCTTGACTGGGTGTCCACTCTACAACCAGGGTCTTTTCTGCAAAACTCTTTACCAGTCCTCAGCCTGTATGCGTCAGTGCTTCGGGTTTCTTCCTCCAGGGATGGGACTTGTCATTTCTCTTTGCCAAACTTCATGAGGTTCCTGTCAGACCAGCTCTCCAGCCTCCCAAAGTCCATCTGAACGGTAATACAACCATCTGGTGTATCATCCATCTATTACTTCCAACTTTTTGTCATCTGCAAAGTGTCATTGTGCTCCATCACCTAGTTGTTAAAGAAGATGCAAAATAGTACTGGGCACAGTATTGATCCCTTGGGTGCAACACCAGTGACAGGTCTTTTCAATCCACCTCATCATCCACTTATCTAGAGCCAATTTCATCCATTTGTCAACAAGGATGTTATGGGAGGCAATGCTGAAAACCTTCTAAAGCCAAGATATCCACTGATCACCCTTCATCCAAAGGGTGAAACAATTAATTAATTACAATTAATTTGTAGAAGGCCATCAAGCTTGCTAGGCATGATTTCCCCACTGTCAGCTGACAATTCCAAATCAACTTTTTGTCTTTAATATCTTTGGAAATTTTTCCCAGAAGGATTTGTTCCATCACATTCCCAGGCCTGTAGTTTTCTGCTCCTTCTTGCATTTCTTGACTTGCTTTCTTTCTGTCCTCCTCCAAATGCCATGACATTCCAAAGATAATTAAACTGGACTTGCAACAGCATTGGTCAGCTCCTCAACATATGTGAGTACATTCCATCAGGTCCCATGGACTTGTGTATGTCCCCTGTCTTAAATTTTCCCTAACTATGCCTTCCTTTACCGGTTAAATCCACATTCCTTGAAACTTCTCCACTGATCTCAGGGACCTGACATTCCTGAAGTCAGGATAGGCCTCAGCCTTTAACACTACCCTTGCCACAAGGTTCCTTGCCCCATTCGGCATCAGGGCTGCATTTTCCTCAGTCTTCTTTTTGTTACTGACGGACCTGTAGAAGCCCTACTTTTTTCCATTCACAATCTCTCCAAATTTAATTTCACACAAGCTTTGTCTTTTTTAACCCCATTCCTACATGCTTGGCCTCCTCTCTATACTTTGGATGACCTGATCCTGCTTGCATCTTCATATGTTTCCTTTTCTGTCTGCGGATTTTTTTAGGAGTTCCTTATTCATCCAAGCATGTTACCTATCACATTTTCTTGTTCTCCTGAACATGGGCATGGACAAGGAAAAGTTTAGAAGCCGTTTCCCGGTTTAGGCCAAGGGCGGGGTTAATTTGTTTCGGTAGCCATGAGGAGGTGGAGCCTGGAGCCCTGGTGGGCTTGGCCCTTGGACCAGCCAGGACAGAGACTGTGGCTGGAAAGAAGGGACTTCCTAGAGTCTTCGGCAAAAAGTACCTGTGGAGAATTGAAGATAATCCCTAAGGTTCTGGAGTAGAGATACAAAGGATCCAAGGCCAGCTACACCCCATCTAAAAAAGAGACACTGGCAGAGAGACTTTTGAAGTGGTTCAAGATGCCTCAAAAGTGATTGGCACTGAAGCACAGCTTCTTCTGGCACCCCGACTGCCAGTGCTGGGCTGGATGTTCAAAATCCCTTCCACATAATGCCACTGATGCTATGTAGAGTAAGTGGATCATGCTGATCCCACAGCAAGCTTGAATAGGAAACCCCAATTGCCCAGGGATCTTGGAAGTCATCACAAACTGTCCTGAAGGCAAAAATTTTGTGATAAAAATTTTTAAATGTTGGTAGAATTTAAATACTCTACATCCTGTACCAAAAAAAACCCCAAAAACCTTTATGGTCAATGTAGGCTTTTTGTTTGGCAGTTTATGGGGGGAAGAGAAGGACAATGATATTTCCAGATGTCATCAATAAGGAGCAATTTATTCAGGTCACTGGACGCTTCTACTTCTAAAATCTTGTTTTGAGTTACTTAGGATATTTCTTCCTTTTAATTAATGGGATGAAAAATTTCTGTGCCATTACCCTGCAAGATGCTGATTTTTTTTGCAGACAGTCTTTACTCCAGGAATATTTTTGGTTGACATTTGCCAGACTTGATAGTCTAACCAAAAAAATATGCTTTTGTGATCTCTGTGAAAATATACTTTAGCTCAGAAACATGCTTCTAAACATCTCTTTGCAACTTTCCAGTGTTAGAGTTTCTCAGGTTATCTGTTCTAGTCATGTTGCATCATGAAAAGGATGAGGCTGTGACCAGCATTCACTGTAATTATTCACCCTGACATCGAGGGACCAAAATCATAAAAGGAAAGTCCAGAAGGAAATTAATAATTGAATATTCAGGAAAGGGTAAATGGAGTTAAGTAAATAAGGCCCAGGGCTACATATTCAGTGCTGCTAAATCTCAGCCTTTTCTGGCTGCTTACCCTACTTTCTCACCCACTTCAGTGTGGTCCTGCTGTGAAATGTGTGGTGTTCCCTAAGGCTGAGAAGGGAATGGGAGTGTTGAAGAACTGAAACTGCAAGAGGAGCAGAGAGGCCAGTGGGATACTGGTTTGGAGTTAATTTCTAGATTGGCACTGGTAGAAACTATTAGTGAAATTCTTGGAATTTGAGGAAAACCTTGAAACTCGGCATAATCTTGGTGAAACCTCCTAATGAGGGAGTGCCAGAAATTACTCTGATCCATAAATATGTAAATCTCAGTAACAGCATAGCAAATGGACTAGTTAGTAAGATCTGAAAAATGAAAAATATCTATTTATCACAGGAGGAAAGAAAATCTTAGGGTGATTCTTGAGGTTTTTTTTTTTTTTATTGAGGAGGTTTTTTTCAAAAAGTTCTAAGACTGATATCGGCTAAAAAAGGTAGCAATTTTATTTCAGCCAGTATTCATTGACCCCCCTTCAGGTATTACTGTTCAAATTTCTAGAGAAAATAAAGACTTCAATGCAACTTTCAGTAGTGTTCATCTGTGGAATTTGTAATTTAGATAGTAAATTATACTCTGAGTTTTATTTACAACTGTCTTAAATATTACACTGCAAAATAGAGAGAAAAAATTGTGCATAAATGTTAAAGGAAAATGTAGAAGGGAAATTTTGGCTTTCTCCCTGAATCTCAGGAGTCTGGTCTTTCTCCACAGAACACATAGACATGGCACAGGCCTGTGACTGTCGCCTGAATCCCAGGAGTCTGGTCTTTGTCCACAGAACACATATAGACATTGCACAGACCTGTAACTGTCAAGTTTTGTACGCTTTAAAGATGAATAAAACATTGCTGTTGCTAGGTTTGTATAGCAATGTCTCAACAAGATGTATGGGACAGTTCTTGCTTCAGATGTGTGGTTCAAAACATCATTGAGCTAACTTGGAAGCTGAAGGAGAGTTTGGATTCTACTTATGAAAATCTTGTACAAAATCAATTTTGTATATAAAATGAAAGTATGAAACGCAGTATCCTCAGTGTCCTACCATTTCTCCACACACAAGGACAAACAAGGAGATTTCTGACCTCGGCTGATGATCCTGTATTTTCTCTGCAGCAGCAACATGATGTGATATACCGCTACATTGGTAAAAATATATTTCATTTAAAATAATAAAGAAGCCTACTCAGAACATACAGTTCTATCCTCCAAAAGAATGTAGATGGCTAATGAAGTTAAATAATTGATTCAGATATGCTGGTTAAAGTTTTATCCAGGTAAACTCAACCAACAAAATGGTGAAACACTTCAAGATCAGACCCCACCCACTGATCTCTTTGCAGGGTTCCCACAGCAACCAACATTTTAATAGAAAAGTGGTGCAGTTAAAATAGTTCACTTACAGATGTCCTTTTAGTGCTAGGACTCTAATAAGGTAAGTATAAGGCTATTTTTCTATGTACACCATTACATTTCTGTGCTGTTTCACTACAAAAGATGGGGAAAAACAAAGACAAAACCCCCAACCAAACAAACCAAAATGCAAAAATTGAAAGACTCATATATGCTCTAAAATAGAAGTATTTCTCCATTTCAGTATCTGTCTGTGCTCTGCTATGGTGACTTCCCTTTTGGTCAGCTCTGAATGACCAAATTCAGTTTGGATTTGGGAGTGAGCTTGACCATTCTGGTGGAACAGCAGCTTTCAGATGTGACCATCCCTTCTGATAACCATAATTATGACTGCTTCTTGAACAATTGCATTTCTGCCCTTATTCTCCTTGTTAAAATGGAGTAGCCTTAAGTGTAAAGGAAAGTCAGCCAACATGGGAAGCCCATTTCCTGAGAAAAAGTGTGCCACAGAAACTATATGAAATATACAAAATCAAAATATCCAGAGAAATACCAGGTCACCAGAATTCAATGTTATTAGGAATTTGACCTAAATTACACTTTTTATTGAATGGGAAATTCAAAATCAGGTGAAATTTTTTGTTTCTCTCCCCACCAATCTCTTTTCCCCCATTTTAGATTTGGGCCTTACAAAATAAGAGAAGCAAAGACCCCCTTTCTCTATCTTGAGCTCTCTCTATCTTCTTGCTTTTTTCTGTGACTTGCACCTTCTTCAGCTTTGGAAAACTGGCAGGGTAGTACACAAAAAATAACCTGAACAACTTCATTACTCTTTCCCTATCTTTCCAAACCTGGACCAATGGTAAGAAAATACAGGATAAAGAAGTGGGAGCATGAGTGTGTGTATTCGTGCACATGTATGTGCGTTCGTGTGTGTAAAGTTCTCGAAACTCTTCATTTGTCTGCTTTGGGCTGGGGCACACAACATACAGGGAGAAAGAAAAGGCAGTGCATTTGTTTAGCCTACAAAAGAAAATGTTAATGAGGTGAGATTTAATTGAGGTCTTCCACTTTCTTAAACAGGAAGTACAAAACTTACGGGGATGACAGAGACAGACATATGACAAGAGGCAACACTTGGAGTGTTCAACATACAAAATCCCAATTACATGCAAGTAGAAAACAGCTCACAATGATAGTAGTTAACTACCAGAAGAAGCTGCTGAGTTTCACATCCTTTTCATCCAGGACTCATGCATGATCCTGAGAAAACCTACCAACATTTGGAACTTGCCCTTCTTGAAGGAGGCTGGAAGAGAGGTTCCTTTAACCTGCATTTTTCTGAAATTCTGTATTTTCTGTGACTGTATGCTAAACCGGTAAAACACCAGAAATCTCTCCTCTGAAAAAGTGCTACAGCTTTCACAGAAGTGATTCTTCAAAAAAAACTACTGTGCTATCAAATCTCTATTCCTCTACCCCATTGTCTCCCAACATCCCCTGAAAAAAAAAAAAAAATGTTTACACAGAAAATACAAAAGAAAAAACTTCGACCTACCAGATATTATAGGGCATATAGTACTTTCCAAAAATTGTATTCCTCAAAATCCTAATTTATGAGAAGAAGTCAGCTTTTGCACTGATCTTTTTCTCCAGTATAATATTTTTTCCCTTTCGACAGTAAGACTGCACTTTGAATTCTATAATGTTTGCAGCTGAGTTCAGGTAGGTTGTAATTTGAGTTTTCAGCTATATTTTAAATATATATTTGAATCTGTGATCTACTGAGGTGCATTCTTACTGATTCACCTGTTGAGTACCCAATTCATGAGCATCAATATAGTTGAAAAATCTGTACAAAAGATTAGTTTGTTTTATAACAGCTCATATCTTTTATTCCTTGCTTATGTAGAACTCCTGTTAGTTTTAACAGATTATTTCAATTTATAGGAGTGGCAGGATCAGGAGGCAGATTGCTTTCTTAATAACACCTATTTAGCATCACTTTGATGTTTAAATATATAATGTCATCTACTTCAGGGACATCAGATATCACTGAATATACCTGTAATGTGTTTTTGGAATGTGGTGATACCCACTAAATTCCGACTATACACAATTGACCTTCTCTTAGTGCACCACTCGGACAGTTTTTCAGATTAAGCTTCCTATAAAACAATCTGTTTTAACTGTAATCACCTCAGAAGTATAAACCCAAACAATATAGTACCACAGCCAACACATCAATGCTCTGGGATATCATGGAGTGGATTTGAAAGTGCACACATGCAAAAACACACATTATATATGAAATTTGTACATTTGCTCTGTGTGTATATGAACAAAATTAGTACTGTACCCAAAAGTCCACGTCAAGAGATGTGTCAAGATTAGGAATCTTTCTGTTTGAAAGATTTTCCTGTTTTCCTGTACTGAGGCAGATCCAAATAACTTTGGTTTTGCTTTCAGACCTGTGAAATCCTTGCTGTGATATAGGGACCATCAAGAAAAAAAAGAAAACAGAAATTTTTTTTTGCCATAGCAAAGGCAGGAAAATACTGAAATCTGGAAATTATAGAATTATGGGTCTCACAAATAAGCAGCAAATGTGAATATAAGTCTTGCTAGTTTGAATGTTAATATGAAGTAAAACAACTGTCATGAAATTTAGGGATTTTAAAACTTCATTTGATAAGAAAAATTTCAACAAATATCAAAATTTCAATCGATCTGAAATACAACTTTCCATCTTCTTAATAATAAACACACTAAAGTGAACAAAACTGCAAATATCCTTAATCAGTATGGGTCAGTATTAAGGAAAGTGTTATTAGTTAATCTAAAAGCATGACAGTTTCACAAATATTTCCAAAGTTAATGTCTACTTCAACAGTTCTTTATTGATGTTATTTAACAGCTCAGGAAACTACATAATTTAAAATTTCATACAGTAAGTATTTCCCTGCAATCAGACTGATTTGTCACAGAGGCAAGCCACAATTTAATCTGTACTCTATTTAATTCTTATCCACAGTAGCCTCTATATATATAGTACAAAAGGAAGGAGATGACAATAAAAGAAATGTGGTATGAAATTACGGCAAAATTAATTTTTCAATTAAAAAGTTTTTAAATATAGTTGCATTCAAAATTATATATATATATATATACACAAATTAAAAATATGCCTGTTTTGCAACTTTTTACTGAAAGAATATGACGATTTAAATTTATTTTACTTTTCAAATAAATCATATCGCTGAGGAAACAATAAAATTTTGGCTTCTTTGGGGCTTTCTTAGAGGAGGATGTGTCAAAGATATCTTGTTTTACAAATAGTGCAGCAAAATTATAATGAATCACGATAAAGCTGCTTCTATCTTTAATTTTCTATCTCCTTACAAACTTAATTAATATTGCTGTAATAAAATACCTACACTACATAGCAAAGAATGCCTAACATTAAACAAAATATTTCATTCAAATCTATGTTACATCAAATAATAATACAGAACAGCACAAACCATGTTCCACAGCCATCTGCAGTGAGAGAAGGCCCTGACAATAGCAGAACTAATGTGATTTCACTGTGCAAGAGGGAAATTTGGATACCAGCAAGTAGAGATGGCCATAAATTCTTCAATAAAAATTTATTGTGATAGAAAGCTGATTCATCCAAACTAAAACTTTTCTCCGGAACATTTCTGAAAACACTTTCATCAAGAAGTGCTTCTTCAGGTCTGGGATAAGACACCTTGCCAGAAACTAAGCTCACATTTCCATGATGACATGGAATCCAGCACTTCCAATGTGAGAGAGGTAGCTCCTGCCAGGCAAACCTAGGATTTGGAAACATAGCTCCAAGCTCCTCTGTGGACAGCCCAAACCTCTGTCTGTCAGGAGTGTTTACATTTTTTCCCAGGCATTCCTGAAGTGTGCCAAACACACCTGGCACCCCTAACTCATGGAAGCAAAATGAGCCGGATGCAGCTGGAGTGCACTGGGCATTCTGCACTTGCATGGACGTATTCACAGGGAGATTGACAGTGACGGTTTCTCCAGGACTTTTGCATGTCCTGGCTCCATGGGCCCATGCACAGGTGGCATAAGGAGGATGCAGAGGAAAATCCAGGTCTGTGATAGATCCAACCAATAGCTATTCTAAGTACATAAGGTTTTAAGATTATCACAGTGTGGAATGTGGACAACTGTCATTGTCGACAAGTTCCTTCCCAGAAATGGCCTTCTAGCTTCTAACCAGCGTGACTGGATAGTGACACTGGCCACTTTTGTCTGTTGGCAGTGTAAAGTTTGGTGCTTGGAAGGTAGATATAAACTCCTTCAGAAATTTGGTGCAGACTCTGTTTCATTTCCTTGTAAATGATGTTTGTCATATAAGTAGAGATCTCCCAGCTTTGAGTTTGCTGCTGTTGTAGGACATGCAAAAGTGTTTCTACCCTCCTAATCCTAGCAGCTATTTCCATAATCTGTTAATAAAGCCAGCTCCCGAGAATGAATAAAGGAGTCCAACTGAACAGGCTAATATTTATAAATTTTAAAATATTAAAAGGGAAAAAAAGTTAAGTATCACCTTTACCTTTTCGATTTGTTTATGACTGTGAATAATGTGGGTCTCTATCAGGAAAAAAATGCAACTATTGCTAATGTCTCACTGCAAGCAGTTAGACTGCATCCGAAAGCAGATTGCCCTATATAATTTTCAGATGGGCCATTTAAAGATTAATGTTATGAATTTTCCATGACTTCAGAGCACTGAGAATCTAGGTGTCGTGTATACATTGCTTGCAGGTTTATTTCTGCTGTAAGTATGTAAACAAGAATGTGACTAGTGTTAAGAACAAGAAAAACCTATGTGAGAATTGTCCAATTTGCACTATTCCTCTGCAGTGTTTCTTAGGAGGACTGAGTCCCTTCTGCTTCTGAGATTTTTAACAATTTGAGTACTAAATGAACAAGTCAAATTTAGTGTAGTTATACCATGAGAAAAAATAGCCTTATCTCATGGGGGAGCAGTGGAATATTGTGCAGAGACCATTCCCCTGACATCAACTGTGTTTGGCAGATGGTGCTGTCAGTTCGGGTCTGTGTTTATTCTATCATGCATGTGGTAGCATATTTTAAAATGTACAATCTCATGTATTATCTATGGGCTAAAAGCATGCAACACAAGCGGGACTATATCACAGGAGTTAAACTTCTGTAAACAACTAGCAGCGGTTGTGTAAATGCTATTTTCTTGACATAAATAACAGAAACATATGGCCAGAGACAGGAAGTGGGTGATACCTGGATAGATTGATATCCTGCTAGACAAGTGGCTGTATTTATGACATGATTCTGCCTGACAGTGAAAGAGGAGGGGAGGAGAGCTAATGACTTTTTCATGAACTTTCTGACAACATACATTTGACCACTGAATAGCTTTGCTCAACAATCTGATTCTCAGCATTGTTGTTAAACACGTTCAATGAAGATGAAGAAATATTGGGGTCAGAAGTGGAAGGTAAAACTCTTATTTCCCATTTTCTTAGGGCAACTTGTATTGAAACAACACTGTCATTCCAACAGTTTAGTACCCACATGATTTCCAAACACTGTTCCTTTACTGGAGGATACATGTCAGATGCAAGTAGTGTCCTACTGTAAGCATTCTTCTTCTGTGATGGCCTGAACTTTAAAGTGAGAGGTTTAATACCACAACACCTATTTTATAATCTTGCTTTCTTCCCATTTCCTGATAAATATCTTGACTAAAATAAGTTTAAAGCCTTCAGCATACAAATCACCTTCTTGTCTTCGAATGTTACTCATTGAACATCACTGAATCATAGTAAAACACCACTACATGTGACTCCTCTGCAGCGTTTCAGAACAGTGATATGTAATCTTTCTTGTATCTATGAGCTATCCTGCTTTCAAAATTTACCCAGTTTACAAAAACCCACAACAGTTTCTGACAACTGGATGAGATTTCTTCCATCCCATCATAAATGTGGGCCAAACTAGGTATGCTGGCACATCTATGTGACTGCTCTCCACTCTAATTCTGCCCTTAGCAATGAAGATTCAAGTTGTCTTCCTTTCAGCATGGCCCTGTGTCTACAGTCTATCATTACTTCCTGAAGAGTTTGCTTACTTGCTTTAAAATGATGCTCATGATGCACTGCTATCTCCTCTAGATCACTCTTTCAGTTTTAACAGGTATTCAAGGCCAAGTTAGGGTTAGAACAAATTTCTATTTTGTGACTGAAACTGATGGATTATTGTCTAGTCAATATAAGATGAAATGACTCCTGTAGAAAGGTGTTTGAACATTACCTTTTCAGTCTTCCTTACATATTGCTATAATGGGAAAATGTCAAAGGAGAACATACACAAGCAGAAAAGAGCACTTGGGTGAGAAAGTCAGCAAGTTTTGTTCCTAAACAAGAAGATTCAGAAGGAAACTATCTTCAGGAGTAAATCTACTTTTGCAAAGCAATTCATGCAAAAGACTGCTTCCAGACTTGACCCTGAACTTGCAGAGCATGAAAAGGAAGCTGTCCTGGAGCAAAATCCTAGAATTTTTAAGGTAAACTACTTTTAAATGAAGCAAAATAGGGCCCAGTATGTCTGAGGTTCAAACCACCCTTTTCATCTGATTCAGAATATTACGACCATCTGGAATACTCAGTCATCTTTTCCTGTGTTTCTGTGTAAGGGTCTGATGAGCTCTGTCTCACAAGGGACCTCGGAGGGAAGCATTCCCGTTATTTACAGTACCCCAGTTGTTAAAATACAGACCCACTATGTGGGAGGCCAGAGCTCAAATTCCTACTTTGCTTCAGCAGGCAAGCCTCTGTGAAGTGCCTCATCAACACCAAACAGCATATTCCAGGAAGCCTGACTGTTTGTCATATCCTCCCATTGCCTCTGTTCCTCTGTGCTCAACATCATTAAACATCCACTGGTGCAGCAACTCAACACCCAATGGTTTAGGATCCCAACAAGCGATAACTTGTGTTTTTAGCCATGTTACAATATATATTTAATTACTTACATAAAATGTAATTAACAAGAAAACACTTTTTACCAATCTTCCTGATTACTTGTTGGATCCTGACATTTAATTGAAGTAGAGGAAAATAAGACTGAGCGTTAACAATGAGAGCTGTGGTAATCATCCTAGGTTGTATGCAGCATTTCCAAAAGGCCAATGGCTGGGTCTTCGACACAGTGAGAACTTTTTTTACTGTACACTCTTAATGTGGCTTTTGCAAAGCAGAAGAAAAAGAAACTGCCTGGAATTTCTAGACAGCAGGTGAAAATGCACCACAAAGAGAAGAGGGATTCCTAGGTGCAGCTTTCACACCTTAGACTCCCCATTATGTCAACCCTTAAAATCTAGACCCCAAAAACTAGAAATTAGGTATTTCCCTCAATTATAATTTCCAACACTGAGACGTTTGCTAAACACCTTCTAGCTTGTGTCAATCTACAATTAATAAAATGACATTTAGAACTATAATTAGCAGATAACCACCTAGGCACCACCTGCTGATAACTGGTCATGATTTCAACATCTGAGTTAGGGCTGATTCCTGAAAAATATTGTGTGAATCAAGAATACTTACATGCACATTAATAATCATATTCTTGGCATCTCAAACTGTCTGCATGTAAACGCAGAACAAAAAAAAAAAATCATCTTTTCCCACAGAGTTCCTCATTATCTGCTTCAATGGGAACATTTAATCATTTCTAAGACATTGGGGAAAACCAGCAGTGGCACAGAGGCTTTCCTTGAGTTTGTGCTGTTGTATCATAGTTGTAAACAGAAGGAATCACTCATGTAGCTTAGTGTCCACAAACTGAGCAAAGCACCTGCACAGGGAAGTGCTGGCAAACTCAACTTGTCATCCCCAGCTACTTTCATAGAGGCCCCTTGAGTGCTTTCTAGAAAACAAAAAAAAGAGGGGAAACATATGCTCATGCAGAGCTTGAAACTGGAGGGAATGTGCAGCAGTCTATTAAATGTATAAAGGTTGATTTGCTGATTTCTTTCAGTTGTTAATTTCTCTGCATCTTGGATCCTTTCACCGTATGTCTGACTGCATGGATTGATCTAGTAAATAGCAAAGGGAATATTCATTATATGTGAGAAAATTATGTTGCTTGCAAGGATTCCTTTAAAAATGAAATTCTTTTTGAGGACTGTCAGCATAAGAGAAGATGTCTTCATAGTTCTACAGATAGCTGGCATTTTTTTTTCTCCTAGCTTGGTTTTACAGAGAAATATAAGACAATATTCACCAAAATATTTCTTGGGAACTGATCACATTCTATCATTGTATATGGATCTGAAAAAATATTCAGACTCTGACAATGCCATATTAGCCAACAGTGATTCTTAACTTGTGTTACTGTGAATCAATAGAAAATTGACCCTAAAATGCTGGGTGGGACAAGCATCACACTGAAGTTTCTCCTATCACACCCCAGTTTTTAGTCATCACCCATAAGTTCATTTTTTCTCAACCATAACAACCTTGAGCTATTGTAAGTCAGAGGCAGCTTGAGGTAGGTTTGTTCATCTCAAAAGCAGAAGAGACTCTTCTTTAGTGTGGGGAAGTACTAAGGCTGTACCAACTATCTGTCAGGCATTATGTCTGTGGACCCTTTCCAGCTCTTTCATGTTAGTAGAGCTGACATTAAAAAAAAGCTGCAGTGAATAAGTGAATAAGCCAAATAATCAAGCTGTGAAAAACCTGCTGGCCACAGCATAATCTTCCCAGAGATGTGCAAACTTTGGTGAAATTCAGGCATACTTGAAATCTACCTGTGTAAACTGTAGATGCATTTCCACAAAGTTTTCAAGTAATATGATGCTTACTGTTTCTTAAAACTGCACAAATAAATATGCATAAGTAGACATCTTGATATGTTAATATTCTACATAAAAACAAACAACAGGAAAGAAACAAAAAGACACAAAAATTCAGAGCAACATTTCTGAAATTTCTATGTAGAGTTTTTGAAAATACCTGTTATTATTCTTTTTACATTAATTTTCATGATAATTTCCCTTCATTTTTATTTTGTTTCCAAGACAGTATCAGACTGCTTTACTTTACTTGAATAAAGATCTCAAATGTGTCATAAAACCCAGTCTCTTTCATGACATTTAAAAATCCTCTAGAGTCGAAAACAGAATACTTTAGAGCCATTAGCAGAAAACTGCTTAACTACAAATGGCCTGGTTGGTATATAATATGCTTAATGTTACAGCTGTTCCCAAGGTAAACATTCTGTAGTGGCTTTACAAATAGTGCACAGTAAAAAAATAATGGGATCTGTAATTGTTCAGTCATCTGCACAATATAAAAGTTAAGTATCTTAACCACACACGGAATGCGTTCAGGCCCTGTAATGTTAAATCCGGAGTCTTTTGCACTTTGTATCTGTTGTTATAAAACAAGGAGAAAACAAGCTGTCTATAGAGAATCTGATGCAGTGCTTTCCCGTATGTCAGTCTCTGGGACAAGGCAATATTAATGTACGAGTGGTCAGCCCCTTTCAAATACTACTAATGTACTGGAAAGTCTTCCGCACTCAGTGCTTTCCTTCACGTCTCAGGACATCTCGCGCTAGAGCACTTCCCCAAGCAGAACAATATGGCCTTCTCTTGGAAAAGCCCTCTGGGCTGATCATTGTCAGGTTATGTTATGTTTTAACAGTAGGCACTTCAATGCTAGTTTTGTGCAGAGTTGTAGCGGGAACAAGAGGTCTAAACAAACAGAAGGGCCACTAGAGCCCTTTCATTTATCATTCCATCCTGACAGAAACCCCTATCTATTCCCTAGCTTTGCTGAATCTTACACGTTATTTTTAAAACGTCTGCTTTTAAAAAGTAGCTACCCTTACACTTGGCCCTTCTGCATAATTATTTTCTTCCTTACTGTTTAGATAAGTCAGTCTGAGAAATTCGAAGGAAAATGTAAAATCAGTGGTATCCATCTGAAAGGTTTTAACCTAGCCTAAGCAAATATTATTAGAAATAATAGTGTTAATACTTGCATAGCATCTTTTAGCTACGAAGGTGTGAATTAATTAGTGCTCACATCACAACACCCCTGTGAATTGGTCAAGAATTATTATAGCAAATATTCACAGGAAGAAACAGATATAGAGAGAATATAAGCGTTGCCTAGGTAACACTGGGAATGGCAAAGGTGGGATTTAAGCCCAGGTTTTTTCACAGTGTTCATTAAAAACATTTCCTCTTTAATAACTGAGAATGTGTCGTCAGTCCATCTTAAGTGAGTGATTGCTTACCATAAGGGTTGAGATAAACTTTCCTTAAACATATAGTTAGAAAATGCTCCTTGAGCACAAACTCTCAGTGTAAGGCTGTTCAGGTAACTAAGAATACACTCAAAACTAGCCATGGCATTTTCCCACTGTCTGTTTGCCAGTAACAATGGCAATACAGTTTGGAAAGGTATTTTTTTAGAGTTTCAGATCGGGTTCACTGCCTTTCTTCATGCAGCTGAAGCCAAGTATTATTTCAGTATTCATCATTCAATATTCAGTATTTCTGTGTTTTGAATGAACCTTCCCCATGTGATCATAAAGGGACCTGTCTCCCAGGACTGAGATGGGAAAGACATATCCCCAAGAAGTACTGGCAATATGTTAAAAGAAATGCAAAATATTTTACATGGAAAAAGAACATTAAGACAGAACTCTGCTGGAGTGATTTATTTAGAAGAACTACTTGGACCAGACACAGAAGGTCTTTTTGTCTGATGGTAATGGGATATGTTTTGCTCACTTTTAAAAAGGGTTTCGTTTGGGTGGGTGATAATTCTGGTAAAGGGTGAGAGAAAATTTATGAGTCTGAAAGGAAGATTAGTAACATGGGAAATTTTGTATTTGTGGTATGAAAATATGCTGCATTTGTTGGGAGTAATGCTGTTTTGATGGAAAAGTGATTAATTTCCTGAGAGTTGCAAGGCACATTTTTAGTTCAGAGAAGGATGATGATGGAGACTGTTAAATACTTCGGTGTATTCGTGAGAAATATGTGGGATTTGAGCAAGTGTTCAATCTGTGAAATTAATGGGGAATTGGTGGCACAGGGGAAGGATTAAATGCTTGCAGTCATGGGATTGGGACCTGAGAGATTCTAACAGATTGGATTGGGAGGCATCACTTGGGTCATTGAGTCCATTCATTCACAATCTCACCTAACTATGTGATAGATGTTTATTTTAGATTTATCCACATAATATCTATTCTGCTTTCTTCTACCTGTCACATTTCCCAGGACCAAAGGAAAATTAAGATCTCCAGGAAAAGTCGCAGCTACAGAATGCCACAGAAAGGACACAGAAGAGGTTACAGTCACCTCCAATAGCTGTGTCCCTACTTTATCAGGGAAGCAATTAAATAAAACTCTCAAGTGAGCCTAGAAAGCAAGCACTGTGCTCTATAGTACAAAAGTGCATCGAATTTCAAATAAAGGAAATTTTTCCTTGTAGAGCCAAACCAAGCGGCCATTTTACCATGGGTAAATGAGAGAAATAAAGTACTATGGCACTGAACATTAATTGCACTAGAATAAGAGTAAAAGCATCTGAATATCCTTCCTATAACTTTTCTCTTGTTATGGTCAATTTCCAACACTTCAGAAAACAGAATTTTCCTTCCTGTAAGAAACTTGTTTACCAAGATATGAAAATACTCCTTCCTTGCTTCCAGGAAGGTGCATGAGAGGTGCAAGGCACAAGATTAATTCAGTCTATATGCTGTGTAAATAGGCAGCACTCATTTCAACTCCCTTGACACATTGGATATGTAATAATTCCTATCATAAGCCTAATCTCTTTTTTCCCCAGAATTCTCTTTTGCAAGTTTTAAAATCTTTCCTTCTTATCACCATCTTACATTGAATTCCTACTGCACTCTCCTATTTAGGAACTAAAAACTAATTTCTTGGATGGTTAGAGATCATCTCGTTAGCAAACTAAATGCATTTGCAACCAATTTATTACAACTTCTCTTATGTTCATTTAATTCCTTTATGTGAAAACTCTTCTTCCTCTTGAATATTTAGCCCTGTGTTTCTGAGTTGTTACATTTCCTCTAAACCTTCTTATAATAACTCTAAAGAAGTTAGGTATCTCTAAAGAAGTTAAGTATTTTTAATCTATCTTCACAAAATAGCTACTGAATATTCCTAACAAATTTTTCCTCCATTTAGCTCTATATTTCCTGAATACAGACAGCTAGTCCTTCATAAAATGTTCCTAAAGAAGTCTTATGATTGTCTTCCCTGACGGTACTAGTAAACCTGGTCTGTGATAAAATAACCTGGTTTGATGTATCCTGGAACTTGTCATTCTTTTTCACAACTGCATCACATTAGTTGCATCCTTACATACACACAAGCTTTCCTCCATTTCAATAATTTTCAGCTGATAAGACCACAGTCCCCATACTTGTTGTCTGGATTCAAGTGCACCCCAATGTGTTCCATGACAATAATTTCCATCCTGTTTCTGTCACTCTGAACAGTTAAACCACCAAATTCCTTTGACATACTTTTACGCCCTAAGTAAAGACAATAACTTATATTGTTCCAAAACATCACAATTTCCCCTAAAAATCAAAATAGTCCTCTCTGAGTAGGAAAGATGCTTTTAGCATGCAATTGCTGTTTTGTACCATATTTTCTAGAGCACTGAGTGCACAACACTCAGGCATGAATGTGCAACTTTGACAGAATGCCGTTTCAGCCTTGAGTCAAATACAAAGTTTGACTGACAGTAGTGTGTAAATCCAAACAGATGAGGTGAATAAAAGATAATAGTGAGAAAATTTTGATTGACAGACGCACCTCGATGACTACTTCTACTCTTCCAAAGGATTTTGAGCACAGATTCTGTGTTTGGGATTTGGAAGCCAGCAGGGGATCATTTGTAAGTTTTAGTCTTTTTGATCCCTGACCCAGTGGGCAGGGAAAGACTTGTCAGGAAAAACACTGTGTTTGGGGGAGCAGCTAAGTACAAGATGCTTAGTACCAGTTAGTCTGATCTAAATATTGTTTTAGGATTTCAGCTGACCAAGATGTTGTCCTATTCATGCTGTTTAATGTGCAATAGGATTAAAGGCATGCATAATCTGAGCATGTATGAAACCCTCGAGACCCACTTGAATGGCATGCTGAGGCTTTTGGCTCAGATCCTGCCCAAGAGGTATTAATTTGGGTATGAATCAAATGAGGCTGGGAACTGGTGCAGTTGTGCTAGTTACTGCTGATGTCAAATTTTAAATCTCTCAGCTCTAATAAAGAATGTTGTCCAACTTCTGAGAAAGCTTTAAGAAGGACAGAGTAGTGATATTCAATGTCTAGCAGGTCTAAAGCTCTGTGAGTGGAGACAACTTCAAGGTTGCCAAACATGCCACCCTTCCCTCAGTGCTCCTGTCCCACAGACCTCAATCAGTCTTGCAAGGCTTTCCTCTCCTTGGTCTCCTAAGGAAGTTTTTGGTAATATAGCAAAAGAAGCACAGAGGATTTGAGAGGCATAATAAATAATTATGAGCCAGATGGAAATGTCCTTAGCTCACAGTGGTTGCTAGGACTTCTAACGAGAGAAATTACTTATGAATTCAAGTGATGGGTTTCCAGTGTGTTGGTGTACCCAGCTGGAGCTCTTGGGCTGAAGTTGCTCTCCCCTGTGACATTTAACCATAATGGTACATGGGCACTAACTTGTGGCTTGAATGATGGGAGCTGACTGCACCAGTGACTGCATCTGTAAACAGTAGACAAGAGAGGTGACTATCAGCGGGTACAAGGCACTTGGCAAGTGAAAACAAGATGTCACCAATGGAAACAGTGTGGAAGTCGAGGAAACAAGTAAAAGTTCCCATATGTCCTTTATGTCCAATATTTAATCCAGAGTTTTCAGGAAGAAGATAACTGGAATGCTTTGCCAAGGTTAGGGGAGTTCTACTCTTAACTGGTTTTATCTTCTTCTTTCTCTGAGACAGCAGCACTCACCTTCACATAGTGTGGGACCTTCCCAAATAGTTCAACTGCCTTTTTAATAGAATAATTTAAACCCCCTAAATTGTTCAAAATTTTATTTAAATTATTAACAGTTCTAACTGTGAGATATACCATATGTCTGGGAAGATCACAATCACCCTGAGGAACAGAATCATGAGCTTCCAAACTAATATGATGAGTGTACATTTTGCATGCTTTCTCTTTTTATCAGTTCTATATGGAATCAACATTTCAGTTATATAAGAGAAATTTCTGTAATCAAAGCATATATTACATTTGAGGTAAGATTATTATTTAAAGTAAGTAGCAGACAACATTCCAATGCACACTAAAAACTAATGTGTTCAATTACACTTTAATTATTTTGTGGTTACTCATAATCAAAACTGAGAAAGAGCTTTAAAAAATGTTTCATGGGGAAATTTTAATTAAGTACAAACAGTTTACATGCATCTAAAACCTGATTCAAATAAGTTTCAAAAATCTATGAAAGAGAGATTTTAAAATTTAATAATACTAATAAAACAGCAATATGTGCCCCTGTTTGATATCTTCATTAAGATATAAACATTTCATTCTGTAGATTCATATTCAAGCAGGTTGATGATTGCAAGTTCTCTTTGAAATATGAAAATCCTTTCAGCTCGGAATACCAAGTCAGACTTAACAGGTCCTAAGAGGACATGAAGCCAAATCTTAACCAGAATACAAACTTGATTTGTTCTCCGATTTTACTGACATGTTACCTTTATTTTAGGAAAGTTTTACTGCAAATTTTAAGTGAATTACATCTAGGAAGTAGAAAAAGTTTTCATCTTCCAGCAATTATTTTGATGCAACTTAAAATGGGGAAATTTTGTTACGCATGGTGAGGACATAAAGGTAATGTTTTAGGCAGGAATTTTCTATCCCAGAGAAGAAATTAGGTGAGACAAAAAGTTGACCGTATCAAGCAATTTGGTTAAACTGCTAAAATACTGGGTGCTGTCTCTAGTACAGAGTTGGTATATATGTTGAAAATAAGTTAGGTATCAAAATAGAAAAAAGAATAAAAAAATGCATGAAACAAATCAATCAAAGGCAAGAAAACTGAAATAGATGAGCATAATTGCACTAGATAATGAATAGCATAATGAAGACAGACTTTGAGATAAGTAAAGGCTTTCATTGTATTACTCCTAATACTGGAAGATATAAGTTGTGTCCTGCCACACTTCTTTATGCTAAGACTTGTACTTCTGTAATTTTATTCCATTAGCATTGTCTTAAATGTGCATTATTTCTTGGAAAGGCATGGGCCTCAGATCGAATTCTAATTATCTCAGTGCATGCTAAAGGACCTAGGTTTGCAGAAAGCATTTGATGGATACTTTACAGGAACGCTCAGTTGAATCTAGCTAGGCAACTTTCCTGAGCCTGTAGCCTTTAAGAAGGTGGTAATACAACATTAAGGGACAGATAGTCTAGCCATTTTGGCTAAAAAAAAAACCCACCAAACGGCGAACCTAACAAAAATTGACCTGTTGAACACCAAGAAATCTATTTATACTAATGCATGTGGAAAAAGGGTTTGAAGAAATCCAAAGGAGCTGCACAAAAAGAGGACTTGTAAGCAAACAGAGGCAAAACACTGAAGTAACTGTTAAATGAGACCCTTAAGTGACCGGACTCAAATATTCTTGTTGAATTAGCTCTTCTTTAGGTGAAGGAAGATTCCTTCATTTCTCTCAAAACAGTTTGTAAGATGAAAGAGCTCTGACAGTTTATACCTCAGAGGTGAAAATTCATTCCAGTTACATTAAAACAAGGTGATTTCCTCCAAGGAAAATTAAGCTCAGCACACTAGTTTCGAATGTAATAAATATATTAAGAACAGTCCTATCATCTTGACAATGGCATTTTGAAAAGAGCCTTGTTCATCTCAGTGGAAGGGCATGAGTTCAACAACGCTCAAGAGGGGATTCCAAAACATAGATATCTTAAGGACAGTGCCATTCTGCCTTCTTCCCTCAGATAACCTCTAGGGAAGAACAGCTTGAGATATCAGACTTGAGCATCACATTATGTTTCTTATCAGCTGCTTCAGCTGGCTCCTCACTTCACCTGTGTGTGTTCAGGATTACTTGCTGATCAGCCCATGCCCTTTAGAGAGATATTAGGAACATTGGGTTTTAATTGTTGTCTGAGGGCCAGATACTGAAAAGTTAGGTGCTGCTTTGATTAATTTGTAGGTGTTTAACATCATTAACTGGATCTAATTAATGCAACACTTAACATTTATCACACCTGAATCCTCCCATGGCTTTATCTAGTATCCTATAGAATGTGCAAAGTAGCCAAAAGCAAGTGAAAATGGGACCCAGAAAGCAAAATATAGTACCATATTTTGATATCCTGTTCCCACAAAACCTCTGTCAAAACTCTGCCAAGTAGGATGTGAAATAAGAGAAAAGAGTGAAAAAGATTTTATTAGCAACTTGCCTTATTAGCCACAGCTCTGTCTTCATAGACAGACCCTCAGTAATGAGAACATAAGAAAAGAAAATAAATTGTTACTATAGCATCAAAGTAATTAAAGCCTTTTCACTTATTACTGACTATTTGCTTAGGGAAATTATTCATTTTATCAGAAACAGAATAACCACAATTTAATAATTGCATTCTGTGCAAAGAACGACTGATAGCACAATAAGATCTTCCTATTTAAATGTGTAACAGGGGCCTGGGAGCATAACTGGCAACATTATTCTCTTAGTATATAAAATATGTATAAAAAAATATATAAAATATGTTTAAAAAATTCGCCTGGTTTTGCGAATACTGGGTAGTTAAATTACCAACACGGTGTCAGCTGCAACTAATAACTAATCCCATGAGAAAGCGTCAACATAAATCCAAATTCTACCACACCAGCTCTGTACCTCAGTAGAATTCCTCAAATCCTCTCTTGCAAATCCCACCTAAATAGGTTAGTCCTGCAGCAGTGTGTTTCTGGAAGGAAAGGGGGATAAGGACGACAACAGGGAGAATTTTCTGAAATGGCAGGTTTCCCTCTCTTTTCCAGTTTAAATCCAGAGGACCTCAGGTTTTTAACTGCTCTACAAATTGAAATTTGACCAAGACAGAAAGAAAGGGATTTGGGGCAGAAAATTATCCTTTTTCCTTATCCAATTAAAGAATCAGGTGTAATTTTCAACCATAAAAAAAAAAAAAAAACAGTTTTTGCAAACAAGGGGACAAATATTTATGGTGTTTTGGTTCAAAACTGTACTTAAGAAGCTGCTCCCTGTTAGTCTGGCTTCCACTGCTTTTTGGGTGGTAACTTTAACTGCAACTTGGTGCTCTAATGTGACACAGGGATGGATGATTGTTGCATCTACATGGATTATGGGACAAATGTAGTCCATTCTATGAATATTGCTCTTTCAAGTTTTTTTTACATCCCACTCTCCTCCCCATGGAAAGAAGAAATTTACCAGGTCTGAGATATTCCTCTTCCATTATGAGGTATTTCAAAACACTGCTTTTTTAAGAAGTCCTATTGCCTGGAACATCCAAACTGTATAAACCCATGACACACATATAAATATCTACTTTGGAATAGGTCTGCAGGTATATGAAACACCCAGTGGCAAGTAATAATTAGAAGATGATTTACTATATTGTTTTGGAATGTCTCAACCTCAGCATCACCGATCCTGATAGTATGAAATCATGATATAGTTAATGTGGGAATATATTAAAAATATGAGATATTGTGTGCACAGGTAAAATAAACACATATTATGTTAGATGTGTTAAATTCTCACACACACTCTGCAGCTATGTACATTACTGTACGAATACATAAAAAACTATGGTAAGGAAAGAAAATTAAAGTATAGCTTTAATTTTTGGGAGGCCTGTTGAATCATTGTATAGTCTTCCCTCTTCAAAACCAGCTCAAAATAATTTGTAAGTCATCTTTTCATCATTGGAAAGAACTTCAGATTTCCCTTCCCCAGCTATTATGTGGCTGAACTTTAGGAAAAAACCCTTTGTATATTAAGTATTATTTTTAAAGTCAATATCTACCCTAAAGTTTTTAAAAACTTCTATTACATTCTGAGTAATTTTTCTTCTCCTTTATTTCTGAAGCAAAATATATTTGCTTCTCTAGCATGAAATATATAGTGTTGTTCATAGTTGTTTAAATAATACTCATAATGAAGAAAAGATGTATCTTTGTATTGATTATTCCACACTGAGGTATTGAGTATACATTTACTTTCAAGGTAAAGTCAAAATAACTGTATTACCAACAAAGCTGCTAATGAGCAATTAGTGCATGGAGAAAGGTACAGACTTGATAACAAATGTGATGAGACAAATCTTAGTAAATTAAGTATTACAACATTTCAAAACACTATTTCCCCGCTATAATGCACAATGCGACTCGGTATTTTAATCAGAGCCAAATATTTTAGGCACTACAGAAACTATCAGAATACTTTGTGCAGGCATACCCTCTCCAAAATTATCTGTAAACCTGTGACATAATGCTCCGTTCCACAGAAAGTGTAGAGTTTTAGACCAGCGTGATTCCAGTGAAGCCAAAGTCAAAATAACTTATAATGGAGGCATTAGGTTTGACTTTTACTATAGTTTCAAACAATAATCCATTTTCTCTACTAACTCACTTCCCATTCATTAATTACATTACAGATTAAAACAATCAGTAGGGAAAAAAATCCCATCCCGTGTAAATTTTACTTTGTTTCCATTTCATATTTCAGCCTATAACTTTAGATATAATTAGTTATATTAAAGCTCTGAAGAATAAGGCTGCCATTAACAGTGATTTAGCAAATGCTTTCGAATTTTAGTCTTACACTACATAATTATACTTACATGAAATATAATTAATGAGGAAAACGTCTCAGATGTGTGGGCTAGGAAGGCAAATATAACTATCCTTTATTGTGCCTTCAAGGTTAGAATTATTATAGCACTTATAATTTTATTATAATTACCCATAATGAGACTCCACATGCGTGATACAGTCTACATGCTTTTGACATTAGAAGTTTTCAAAATGCCTCATTAAGTATTTTACTCTGTATTTATGTGGTTTTCCTTCACCTCCCATTTTTGGTGGCCATCTATTTAATGTAAAAGCATACAAACTTATTTAAAAAATGCTACCATTAAAGATCATAAAATGATTACAGTGAATAGATATTAAGATGTCACAGCTGTATAACCTATTCCTTTTATGTACTCCCATGCTGAATTGTTTTATGACCTATCATAAACCTATTAAACTACTGGTAATAAAGGATTGTAATTAGTGATAAAACCTTGTTGCTTAGTGAGCCAAGACAGACATCCTTACTTTGGATTTTATTGAAAGTAATCAAGATGAAACCTTCAGCAATGTCAAATAACACCTTCAGAGAAGAAGGTTGCACTTTTGGTAGAGATTGCCAATATTTAAGCTTTTCTGTAATTTACCTGCACTGTATTTTGCAGACTGAGCTTGATTAACTGTGTTCCCCTCCACCGTTTTCCTCATGAACTTGCACAGAAGACTAAGAAATATAGGAGAAATGAAGCCAAATAAGCTTGGAACACAGTTTGACTTCAGTGGTTTCCCATTTTGCTATTGTATTATGCCTGTAGAATGCTGCCCACAACCTGTTTCTTGGCAGGATTCAACATGGGCTAAAGCAAAGTGGAAATCCTTAGAAGTGAGCTCTGACTGAAACAGAGAATCTAGTTAAGGAAAAAAAAGCATGCAAGGAGCTGAACAAAATGTGTGACCTTTTCAGTTATCAAATCAAATTAACTTTTTTTCTAGTCATACTGGGCTGAATGCAAACATAGCTTCTTGAGGCACAAAAGCCACTGCTTTAATCTGCACAGTATCATCGAGTCCCTCTTAACATTTGTGTGTTGGCCTTCTAGAATACATTAATTTTACCAGCATGCTCAGATAGTTGGTTCTTGATGTATCCTGGTGAAAGCTGACATTTTCACTTTCCTTAATGTAAATTTTCTGTAGCTTAACCTCAAAATTCCGGGTTGAGTAATTTTCTCAGAATCTAAGAAAATGTCTTTTACCATTTTGGCATGGAAACACTACATGGATGCTACTGGGTGAAGGGAAAATATAATGCCAGAGATTAAACTCAGAAATCTGTATTCCTGTCTCCACGGCATAGCTACAGTATCTAGCACATTTTGAAAACCGGAAAGGAGGGGGGAGGGGAAGAAGTCAAACAATATTCACTTTGTCTTTATAGCACTATATTTCACTCTGAAGTAAACTGGAAAGACAGAGCTCTAGGCACTGAACAATTAACCCTCCACTAATTCCCCTTCTATCCTACAAAATAAAGAATACATCAAAGACAGAAGAACAGGTATCTTCTCTCCCATTCTTCTCAACATGGATTTATTTGTCCTAACTGGACTTTTAAACCTATTGTCCCTGGCTTTTCACAGCACTGAATTGAGCAATAGGGAAACTATAGTAACCAATAATCTGTTTCACTTCAATGGAAACTATGTATCTTGGTGGATAACAAAGCCTGGGATAAACACTAAAAACCTCTGACAGGGTTTGGAGGGGGAGAGTATGGTGTCTCGACTGTCAGGTCACGTTTTAGCCAGCCTTCACCTATAGGCAACAATTATTAGGGTATTCCTCATTTGTTCTTCACTAAGCAAATTCTTCAAAGGTGCTTAATGGTTACCTCATCTCCATTAAAATTCACAGTATTCTGTGCAATTAATTCAGCCATATGCAGAGGTGTGTGCATGCTAATCGCTTTTAGTCACATATACATTAAGATTTTCTGCACCAGGCTCCTTTTGAAGGGATGCTTCTTCAAGGAAAGCTGGTAAAACTTTGTATAATAATATTTGTAGTCGGGTCAACACAATACACCTCTCCTTAATTCCCATAAAGATTTTAAATATCCCATTTCAAAGGTAGCAGGGGAGAAGTGTATTTGGTATTCCCCATGCAATTATAAATCGGAATTAAAACAAGTCCAATATCCATTTAGATATCAATACAATCAAATTATTTTATATTACATAAGAACTACATAAAATCAAGTACACCAAAAGCTGATCACTTTTGCAAGTAAATCAAAAAGGCTCTTCCTCTATTTTATTTTTTATCTTAAATGTATCCAGAGTTTTATAGCTAAATACAAAAGCACTAGCAGTTGGTCATGCTTTAAGCTACTAGAAGAAAGTTAAGCTTCCACGTTGGCTAGCCGAGATATCAGCTCTAAGCTGACAAGTAATTAAACCAGCATATCTATAACAACTGTCATCTCTTATTTCTGTGCAACTTGGATGTAAACCAAAGGCACGAAAGCCAAAAAAAAGACTTCACATTACTGGGCAACTGCTGAGCATCTCCTGCTGAACAGTTTAGCAGACCTGGGCATTTAGAGGATTGTAGCAGAGATCAAAAGGGTCAGAGATCCCTTTACCAATTAACAGCAGGGAGAAGAACATCAAATAAGGTGTAAATTTTAGCTCTGCAGTTTTGAGTAAGCCAAGCATGAAATGCATTCTAATACTCTTGAGTAGCTGCAGCTTTGAGCCATCAGTGATGTCACTGGTGCACTAAAGGAAGCTTAATCGCACTTAGAGTGGCATGTAGCAATCCCGCTCAGCTAGGTGCTAAAGCCTGCTGCTTCTTGTCTCTTTTGATAACACATGGGAATTGCTAGCCCCGACGTGGCTGGCGAGAACAGAAAACACTCCACAAAAAGCAGGCTTTCTTTGGGGTCTTACGGTTTTATTGCTCCCGATCTTAAAGAGATAGTGACACAGTGTTTATTTTCTCCCCTTAATTGTTTCAAATAAAGAAGGAAATAATTAATAAGGCCCAGTGTAAGTAATCAGCCTTTGGGGGTTTGAAGCTCTGCTTAATCCCACTTTATGCAAATCACCGTGGGGGGAAAGCTGTTCCTATAGACATTGCTCTTTCTTCTCTTTCTTCTCTCTCCAGCCACCCCCCCAGCCACCCCCCCACCCCGCCTTTTAAGTATGACAAAAGAATGCCACTGAGCCTCTTTATGCATCCCCTTGACCGGTATATGCTGCCCAGAATATGCAATCTGACATGATAGCGCTGGGAAATGCCGAGCAGGCCAAGAGCTGCTGGAACCAGAGGGAGGTGCTCCTTTTCTGCAGAGGGCTGGGGACCAGCTGGGGGGATGTCCTGGTCCTTCTGCCCGGGGAGCCTCTCACCCCAGCTGCCGCAGAGGATGTGCAGCAATGGCACCTGTGAAGGTGGAAGAGGCAACATTAACAGCAAGAGCAACAGCAGCAGTAGCAGCAGCGACACAAGAGATGAAACGGGTCAACTGCTCTGGCAAAATAGCAGTATAGCCCTTTAAGGCTGAGCTAAAGGTCAGAATCAGATAAGTTTAACCTATTTTTAAAGTGGCTTTATGTGTGGATATTTATTGTTGCCCAATGTCATGCTTGCCTTCTCACAGAGAAGTGCATGAAACAGAGTTTAAACAAAAAAAGGCTTTTTTTTTTTTACTGTCTGTGAATTAAAATTATGTCAATAATAATTCGAAGCACAATCCTTAAAGAAATAAATGTGAATATTATGTTATTCTTTTGTTTATTTCAGCTAACAAAAGATTACCATGGGGACAATTACAAATTCATGATATGGGTACATTCACAGAATACATTAGTGGTCCCGCTTCAGTGAGAAAATACAGTTGTGATGTTTAAAATGTGTTAAGAAGAATTCTCACAACTTAAATATGCACTTTCATTTTACGGATCTCAACTATAATAAGTTCAAATCAGGAATGCTCTATCTCAGACTTCAATGAAATATATTTCACATTAACTTAACTAGTTTTCTGCCCAGAAACTCATCCCAGAGCATCAAACACTTCATTTTATATACCTAAGTATTCATAATTGCATATACCTAATTTATTTAGGAAAAATCAGTGAAATCCCCTTTCTGCTTTGGTTTCAAGAGTACAAGTACTTGGTTTTCTAAACATTATGAATACAACTAGATCTGAAAGACATCATATCCACAACAAAGAGAAGCTAGTGACCAGCTCAAATACATTGTCTTTTGAACAACAAGTCAGTGCAGACAGAAGTAAATGACAGTTAATTACAAATTACATTCTGGTTGGGGCTGTGAAGGCCTCCTGGCTTGAATAATAATCAGGCCCTCGGGCACTCACCTGCCTGCAAACGAACATACAGAGACACAGGCTGGGGTGCTATACAAGTTTCAAAACAAGCTGCTAAACACAAAAGCTTATTGGATTACAGAGATTTAGGCAAAAGCATTCAGATCTCTGGCAGCAACTCTAATAGTAGGTTGAAGGAATTTCTAAAGGATGAATTGCCACTTACTGTAAATTTCTGAATACTCCTCCTGATTTTGGGGAAAGAAAATAAGATCTCTTCTTTTCTAACATTAGAAAAGTTATCCTGCTGCAAGCGCTCTTTACGAAATACGGTAGGAGAAAGTGTCTGTTATGAATTAGAGATCTAATCTCTTTCCAAATTAGAGAAATTACACATACTGTTTACATTATTTCTTTGCGATTCTTGCCATACAACCAGTACCATATATGTTCTAAATGTAGCCTATATAAATTAATCAGAAAAAAAGTGTTATTCATTCGTGGAAGAAATACTTCTATGCATCATCTTTTATTGTTGAAATTTGTGTTGTTTACTGATGTCCGTTGCATTTTTTAACCGTATTTTAATCCCATATATTTGTAAAATATGACAATGTCTACATTAATTAATGTCAGTATTAGTGCACTGTAAAACCTTGGCTTTTGTAATTCACTAAAGCAATTTCTATTCATTTAGTTGAGCTAAGTGCTTATTGTTAAAGACAAAAGGCTCAACAGTTTGACATTGAGCTCATTATGTATGTTTAAAACATTCTGCAATTCAAGGCCACACCACATGCAATAAAAAAGAAGCCGGTGGCTTCAGGGATTAGAATTCAGACCACACAGTCCTCTTCAATAACTTTCCATTTAAATCTGATTCAAACTTCAAAACAAAGCTATTTAGATGTATCAGCTTACGTGGGTGTGTAAGTATGGGAGAGTATGTATCTTTTGTGCACTTGATATGCATGCACAAACTTTGATTTGTTTTGTTTTTCTTTAAGTCAGCTGCCATGTATATTCTGTAAAAAGATTTTCTTGTTAGTAGGTGAATGTGATCTTGTGTTTCTTCAAAGAATTTCTGGGTTTCAGAGAGAAATAATATCATAATTTTTTTGCTGTCTATGATTATTTGCAAAGATGAGATATAAGGACACACTATGTTTATGCTCTGTATGGCATGTATATGTACCTATAGTGGAATGAAAAGATAAATAAATTGGAAAGTACAGTGGGTTGGAAATCATGCTATATATTTCAGATAAAGAGCACAGACTGCAAAAAGGCTTGAATATCATAAAATATTCTTGCAGGTAAAAGTATACCTGCATATATTTCTTCTAAATCTCTTCTATTCCGAGTAACCAGACAGTGACCATGATTTCCTTCTCTAAGCACTATTTCTCCAGTAGAACTTCTTTCTGCCTTCAGGATTCGAATACAAGAAACAATTAAGCTGAATTATCACCATGCCACTGTGAATGGAACAGCACCTCTGTGTGCCATGAAAGCCTTATAATATTCCATATGGGATGGAAGCAGCGCTCCTGTGGTATGGAAAGCCCAGCAAGGCTCTTCCACATTTGTCTGCCAAACACACTTGCCTGTTTCTGGATCATCTGTATTTCTTACAAAACTTAAGCAAAGAGTAAGTTCAAGTGTTAGTGCCATCTTTAGGCTTGTGGGAACAGGGTAGAAAAAGCATTATGGAGCAAAACTTTGTGTCAGGAAAGGCTGTGGTGGTAACTATGTACTCACGTGGAATTCTCTAACAGTAATTTTACAGGAAAATAAAAGTTGTGCTCAGCACTCCTCTTCTGCAACTGAGATTTCAGGACTCCTGTCCAAGCTGTACTTAGCGTCTGTACCTCAGGTCACCTCCTTTAGTTTCACAGAACGAGCTCAGGGAAAGACAGCAGCATCAGACACTGGATGCAGGAGAGTTTGTGATTAGCTCAGAGCCAAGCAACATTAGGGCCCCGGTAGAATATTTTATTTGCACTGCATAGCTCTTGCAAAGCTCCCCTACAAACATTTCCAAAGTCCTGCCATTTTCCAGTGCTTTATCCTCTTCCAGTGCTACTACAAAGATAGCTGTCTCTCTTCTCACACAGAGAAGAAGAATCAGGAAGCGATGCTAGCAATTCAAACTCTCTAATAAATTGTGAGGAAGAATGAGTTCAGAAAAGCGTTCATTGTCCCTCTTAAGATATTTTATTTCCAGGATCAGAAGAAATCAAGTGATGCAAACATTTGATATGCATCTGTCTATTTTGAAAGTAATTTTCAAAGGAATTTGTCTCCTATGGCCCAAAGCTACTAGGCACAATTAAAAATAGTCTTCTCCATCTTTGATTTAAGGGATGTTTGTGTGAGCCACAGTTTTAAAACCAGAGGGAAAAATAGCATCACTCAACCAGAGTAAAGAAAAGGGGCCACCTTATCGGCAACAGAGTGATTTTGACTGTACTGACAATGACATGAGTAATCCATCATGTCATCGGCCCGGTGACGGATGTACCCTGCACCTCATCTCTGTATGTGTGCAGGGAGGACTATGTAGCAAGCCAGGAGGCAAGTAACACTTAACCCCTGCAAGCTTCATGTCCCTGCTGTGCTTCAGACAACCTCTGTCATGTATGAAAAGCCTAAAGAATGACAGTAAATCTATACAGACCAGCACAATCTACCATCGTGACAACTACACACCACCATAGCCTTATAACACTATTAAACTGTATCATCACAGACTTGTAAGACAAGGCCTGCATTATGTGCTTTGTTGAGCCACTTAAAAGGTCTTTGGAAATGCACTGAATATACCTTTTGTCTTCACTCAGTCAACAAAAGGATATAGTTCATAAATACTAATTCCATATAGAAGGATGATTAATTATTTTGGCCCAGCAGAAATAGCACCTTGTTTCAGAAACTGACTTTACTAGTACACAACATTAAAAGGGAGTAACAAAAGTTAAATCTTCTTAAGAATATTTTCTAAGATTTTTTTTTAATTGACAATAGTTTTAACAGAAAATCATAGCTGTTTTCTGGTCAAAGGTGTGACCTACTTCCTTCAAATTTTTAATTTTCATGGTCACTTCTGAAAAAAATACTTACCTTAAAAACTTTGACATCCACTGTTTATTCAACTCTGAAATGTAACAAATATTTCTGCCAGCACAATTGCTGCTCTATGGAATCTTCATAGTTAAGGTGTAATACTGAAATGTCCCAGGATGGTAACCTTATAGATTAATACAAATGTGCTAACCCAGAGTTCTCTGTGTATGTATGTATACATATATATGCATATATGTATATATTCTGGAAGAGTAATGTGCCATGAAGATACCATCCAAAATTTTCACTCAGATCAGGAAAGAGAATACCGGATAGCTCCTTTAAAAACAGATTCAATGGCTACATTTCCTGAGTCTTCAAAAATGGACTTTTATTATCTCCCCTTTTCTCTTTCTATTAATACAACAATCTTCTCCTGGGTTAAAAAAAAAAAAAAAAAGGAAAATAACTGGTTGAATAGTAACATGGTTTGTTCATGTATATGCAAAAAAAGATCTTTTCACACCTTGATGAAATTAACATAAATTTAAATACTAATGAATTGGTAGAGACTAGTGAAGAATACCAAGGACCACATTCAAACTGAGTTATATCCCTATAAAACAGATCTATTTTCTAGGGACATGTGACATGAGTGTTATATGCTTTTATTGCACAATCTGCATAATTCACAGTCCAAAACAATTTGCAGCTGGATAAAGGAAATCAACTCTTTACTAGTGGAACATCACATCTAAAGGATATTATTTTCCTTCTTGGCTGAAATTACCATGTATTGTTGGAAGCCAAAAATCCATAGTCAGAAAATACAAAGAAATGTGTGTTTGGAGCTATTCAGCATTTTGTCACTGGGGAAAGCACAGTACAAACATACACAAGGCAGAGGGGGAGTGGAATGTGAGCTGAAGAACCACTGCATCTTTCAGTAATTCCAAGAAGTTGCCAAGAGAAGGACAGCAGACATCAGGAGTAGTTTGTCTTCTCTGTTCCCTTCTGGCCCCATACAATGAATGCATGAAGCAGCACAACAGGAGCCAGGGCAAAACAAATATGCATAGTGGCAGAGTCAGTGTGCACGTCTAAACAATTGCTATGCCCAATACTGTGGAATTTCTACACTGTTAGTGCTTTTCAACTCATCTGCTTATTGTGTGTGTGGTTTACTCTACTTGGCTTTGTTGGGGTCAGTCACAACCTTCAAAGCCAAAGCTTGTCTGTATTTGCCCTTCTTTCCTGAATGGATCAAATCACACTCTTTTTCTGTTGTTTGATGACTTTCTTCTTCAGACAGCCATTCCTTTATCTTCCTCTTTTGCTAGGTCTTCAGAAGAGTGCAGACCTGATGGCAGGATACTCCACATCTACCAAAATCAGTTGACAGATTTCAGTGGCTATAAAGTTAATGGTGTGCTTACATTTGGCTGAGGAGTAAGAAAGCTCTTGATTTTTATGCCTGCAGAAGCAGCAGCTGGTTCAGCACTGCCTTCCTTCCCCAATACTTTTTTCCCATTTTACGGCAATGTCTCATACACACGATCTGAAATTAATTAGTCCAAGAGCAAAATAAGATCAGAAATGAAAAGAAATCCTCCTACACTGTTCAGAACAGCATGAAAGTATATTAAATCACTGCTTATAAAAACACAAGGGTCTTGAGCAAAGTTATAAAGTTCATTTAAATCAGGAATGTCCTTGGTAGGAAAAGACTAGCCTTTCAAAAACTTGTTTATTGCTGAAATTGAGAGTTTTCTCAACTTTTTAAATGCTTACACATTATTTTCTTCCAGTGAGAACCCAGATGCACAAAATATAAGCAACATCATTTAAAAAGTATAGAATTTTCCCTTTCAAGATATATTCATTATGTAGAAAAAATTTGAAATACGCCTCTAAGTCTGTCATCCATTGATCTCTCCCCTTTCTGGTCAAAAATTGCATTTTCATTCTTTATCCCCAGCAAAAACATGAAAATGTACTACTCTTTCAAAAAATACATTTTCTGTCATTTTGTGCATGTCACTATATGCAGTCACATCATCCTCAGAAGAAAACATCCTAAATGTATTTTCTTTGCTATTTCAGTATTGCCATCCACAACGGGGCACAATACGTCTACAAAGAGTATGTATTGGTCCAACAGGTGAATTTGTTTGAAATAGATATGGCTGCCTGTACAAAGGAATTTATCCTCCACAAATTACAAATTACTACTTAATTCAGTTCTTTTTGTGCAGGAGTTAATCCTTTGTTCCCTGTGTCAGGATGCAGAACAGGCCAGGGAGTCAAGGGCATCCAGGGCAGTCACTGCCCTGGAGATCAGGTACCCCCATGGGGACAAGGATGGTACAGCCAATAAATCTTTCTAAAGAGGGTAATTTTAGTGAGCAGAGCTGATGGATTTGCCTCGAAAACCCCTTCTTATTGCCAAGCAAAACATAACATTAAACTTTGCTTTCTCAACTAGCTGAAGTGTCTGTGATCAGAAACGTTCCCACAAGAATACATCATGATTTATTAAAAAAAACCAAACTAACAAAAAGTACAACCTTTTCCACTTAAAACAGAATATCCAACTTTGTACCAACTCCTTGTATACACTGATAGCAGTGCTGTTGTGGAAAATTTAAAATGAAAACAAGATATAGTTATAAACGTTGAACAGTACATCACAGACTAAAAACTCCCATAGAAATCATTTGGGCTGCTTGAGGTTCAGTGTTTCCTTATGTGATTAAGGCTGCATCATCTACCTATATGTTTTACAGCGTGTGAGCTACATGGAAACAGAAACCTATTTTACATATGTGGACTACAGCCTTTTGAAATTTGTATTTTAAAATTCTCAAAAGGATATATACTAGAGTCCATATGCTTGAAAACAAGGTCCTGAAGATAGGTTCTGCATATGCCATTTTTGAGTTTCTCAGCACCAGAGTGGCTTACCAAGTGTACTCAGTCATTACTATCAAGTGCGCAAGAAAACACCAGGATCACAAGACTATGAAAATCAGCCTGTAACTTTCTCAGCCTGAAGGAGAATTCAGCTGCCATAGGTAAATCCTAATCCCCGACAAACTTGATAAGTAGGAAGTTTGAGATGCAATCTCAATCGCGTCTCAGCTTAGACAAGATCTTGCAATCTCTGAAGTTCTGGTCTCAACCAGAAAAAAATATACAGAAGCTTCAGGATTCCTCTAAAGCCCATAACAAATGTGCGAGCATGTGTTCAAGTCAAAAGGAAGGAATTATTTCCTACATTTTTACAGCTATGCTGTATTATTTTGAAAATTGCTCTAATTTGGGTGCTCTTTGGATTCCTGTCAGCCTTGGCATGGATAGTGGGTAAAAGGCAAAATTTAAACCTCATAAATTATAGCCGCAAGTAAGGAAATTACTCATATTTATTGAATTCAGTAAGTTCCATAAACAATACCGACTAAAAAAATGTATCTTTAAGAGGAAATTTACCAGTTTGTCAGTTTAAAAGTTTGACAAGACGTCCTTGTCCTACAGGGAAATTCTGTGGTCCTAGAAGCCATACCTGGGGGCAGCACAGCCACCACAGCAGTTCTGCTGAAGAGCCCAGTACACAAAAGATATTTCAGAGCAGGTGACGTGCAACAGCAGACATTGTGGTCTAGCTTTAGCTACGTGGAGTTAAGAAGTTTCTGTCCTCAGCCTGTCCTCAGCTACTTGCCATTCCTCCCCTCCTTAGGGGTAATGCTGTCACAGATTTGCCGGCATAAGACCACTAATAGTTACTCTCTAACTTGTTATCTGGATGATAATATTTAGCCTTTCCAATCGCACCTTAAATATTCTGTTTTAGATGTCCAGTGTCATTACATGGGCTTGACAGAAAGATTTATTAGAAAACAAAGGAAAAAAAAAGCTGTAAAATTCTGATAGGGCTTAGCTAAAAATGAAGCATGGGATTTGGAGGTGAAAGAAATTGCACCTTTGCCCATCCATAGAGGGGTCAGGCTCTGAAAGTGTATTATCACATGTATTATCACATACTCATTCAGTGCTATGGACAACTCAAAACGTTCTACTTTTTTTTAATCTGTAAAGGCAGGACAGACACATTTCTACACATTCTCAAACTCCAAATCTGAGTTCCTTCAGATTTAATATAGTGTAAAGAAAAGGCACCATATTTGACTGAGAAACCAAGGAACTCTGACTGACTCAGACTGGATGACGTATTTTTCATTTTGTTTAGCAGTGGATTTACTTTTTGCCCCATATAAGAAAATGCAGAGGAAGAGAAGAATTTAGTTAAACTACATAACCATAAGTACAGATTTGGGGCTTTAGTTTGCAACTTTTGGTTTAGTTTTTAACATTTTGTTGCAAAAGAATGGCTTTCAATTGTTTATGGGATAATTTTAAATAGGATTATGATAAGTTTTTTGTGCAGTTTTTGATACACAATTGCACTTACTAGAAGAAAAGGAAGATAAATTCTGCATGACCTTGGATTCAGATGCATAAAAAACCGACATGACTCAATACCTCTACTGCAGGATGACACATGCAATATAATTCAAAGCTTCAGACTTCACAGTGCCAAGAAGCCCTGTAAGTACTTGCAGGCTAGAGGGATATATAGGCAACTTGACCACAGACCTTTATGTACTGGTTCAAAGGACTGAAGAGTGGTTCTAATTGTTCATTTTGAAAAAGCATTGTATTACTTTTCTTGTCAAGGAAATAAGAAAAATGAAGAATTCAGTGCCTCAGAATAAGAAAACCGGAGCTGTTGAGAGAATATGGTGACAAAATATTCTATAGACTAGAAATGGAACATTTTAAATGTGCTTCATTCCCTATAACATCCAGTGAGAGCAGAGGTGGCTAGGAGAGATTGATGTGTATGTGCACACTCTTGAATTACTCTAGAATAGAGTGAATCAATGCAACACATATTGATTCAAGAGATTAGCAGTTAAAAGACAGTTTCACATTAGAGAGCTCCGAAGTTGTCACTGTTACCCTATCACCACTTTAACATCCCAAACAATTATTTCTACTGGTAGCGCTGACACCTTACGACCAACATACGTAGATATTCTACATTTAATACAACCAGGGTGTCTGAAAGAGCTACTGAAATAAAATTCTAAATTAAATTTTGAGTAATATGACTTGCAAAATAAAGTTCAATGACAATGTATTTGAAGAACTAATGTATGTTCTAGAGAAAAGTTAGTAGGGAAACCTTCAGAAACATTTTCCTTTCCAGTGATAAAATAAAGCCATCTACTCTTATGCAATTGTTACAAACTGCAAAACTTCTCTCATAATTTCTTCACTGTATCAATTTTTGATTCCTCTGGTTACAGTATGTAAAGCCTTCAACCATTTCCTTCATTCTTCTATCCTTCAGACAGGAGAAAAAGGAGAATTAGATCAGTGTTTTTCTTAAAGTATTCTCTTGGAGAAGTGGACTCCTAAAAACGCATTAGCCATGGATTTGACAAAAGGTTAAGCCTGAGTGTGCGACCAACACTGAGTGGATCAGAGATCATACTTTCAGGTGCTCAAAACAGTGAGTCTGCATCATAAACCAGAATTTTTTTGAATGTCGTAGGGAAAAGCTATCAACTTTTAGAATACCACCATGATAGATCTGTTATTTTATAATGTACATGAGGCAAAGGCCAGTTGAATGACCAGAAAGTTGGAGAGTGAGGAAGGGTTACTAGAAAAGGTTAGTCTGTTACTTATCACTGGTTTGGTCTTCCTCCAAACACCTCTTACATAGCCAGACCATAACACCTGTGTAAGGAGGAGTGCATCTGAGAACGTTATTGGCTACCTATTTGCAGAAAACACTGGATAGCAATTACAAGTTCACTTTACTGAACAATAATTTTCTTTCTTTTTTTTTTTCTCTTTCTAGCTCACTGACTGTAATTTGCCACTGTAATTTATTTCTTAGCAGCAGTTAGAGTTTAATAAAAAGAGAGTTCATAATTTATTTCTAGTACAATTATCCCCTCCATAATGAAAGAAAATCTGGTGCTGCTTTCAAAATCACAAGGGTTCCACTGGTCAGTGACTAATGTTAACACTTACTGTATTTTTGTTCTTTCAGTGCCTATTTTCTCATTAAGGTGAGGCATACAATTGTTTAAATGGGGAAGCTGATTTATCATTCAAAAAGTAATTCTTCATAGGGGCACACTAGGTGATAAAAATCAATGACAAGTATAGTAAATTGCCTGGGAGGGTTCAAAACAGATTCAAGATAAAGGAGAGAGAGAGAGAAAGAGGGAGAGAGAGATTAAGTCAAGACAGCATCTAATGCTTTTGCCAAACACTTCAGCCTCACCCTATTTGACGTTGATCTAATAGTCGACCATTTAATTTCCAGGTCGCAGTGCCAATCTTTTGTCACCTCTGTTGCCCCATATCAAACTTTCAGGAAACAAAACCTCTGAAAGCAGACAATCAATAATGAGATCAGCAGATTTTATCTTAAGAGAAACAGGACTTGCCTGCTTTGTTTGTGGAAGGTTGTTTCTTTGAATGCTTCAGCCAGGGCTGCTTGTCAGTAAGTGACTGTGATGTGCACAGCATGATTGAACGAGACTAGATAAAGTCACTAGAAAATGTGGAAGTGGAAAGCAAAACACATAAACTAAGGGGTGAAAACGTACCACACCATGTGTGGCCACACAGTTCTTATCATATGTACTCTCCTAGCATGTCATCCCATATTATTATTGGTGCATTTTTGATGTCTTGTTGCTGGTCATATGCTAAACATATTTTTACCTTAGGATCAGAAGTTACTATGGGATTCCTAGGTTTCAAGATATGGAGAACAGTGCATTTCTCCATAACAGTGACTTTTTTCTGCATTGAACTACTATACTGTTTAATAGTAATGCTGTGGACTAAGAGGTTTATTGTATGGTTGGCTTGTTGCTGCCATTGGTTCTAAACTTAGTTCTGAACAAAAGGGTAGAGAGGCAGGGAAGACAGCAGAAGATGCTTTTAAAATTTTTTAACAAGATTTTGTGTATAGGGGCCCAATCTAGAAAATCTGCTTCATGGACTTGTGATGTTGATATTTCAGCAAAAATAGAAAAGTAATCTCAGTGTCCACTGTCACACCATATTTTGCATGAGTCCATCCCCACTGAAATTAGGTAAAATCACTACCACTCCCCCTTCCTCTCAGCAAACTGGTATTTGGAAAAAGAAGAAAAACCCCAAGTTTTAAAATAAAAAGTGATTTTCTGGCAAACCTAACTGCAACCATCACTAACTTCAGCGTAGAAAAGTAATAACTCTGCATATTACTTCTTCTAGCTTTTCTCTTTATCTTCAAAATGTGCCAGCCTGATCACAACATTTCCTTTTATAAGGCAGAGTAGGATAAATTTTCACTTTACACCACCCATTTTCATTTTTATTTCCATTACAGCCGGTATGAAAATCATCATTAATTAAAATTAAGTAAATTTCCAGAAAGTATTCAAATGAATACTGACTCCTTTAAAAAGGCAGGGGCTTTTCTTTTTAACCACAATGAGGTGCTAGTCAGTTATTTCACTTGCTTCGTTTTTGTGCAATGGCAGTACAGACTTGAATGAGATGGGTGAAATATTCAGCATTTGTTCCATGCTTGTTTTTTGAGTTGCTACTAGTAAAATAATATGGCAGAAATAACACCATTGATTTCCTTGGCATAAACACAGGATATTTTTAATTATTGAATTTGCTCAAGAAACTCAACTGAATGCAGTATACTGGATTAAGGGGAGAAAAATTGCTGTTACTAAACCTTAAAATATGTAATACAGTAGAATCACTAATACCTTCAAAACCAGGGCTAAAATGTTGGGTAATTTAACTGAAAAACGTCCTCTTCTTCATTCAAAAAGACACAGTACACAAATTTAGAGGGCAGAGAGAAGAAGAATTATACTGGTGAAAAGGAAATGAATGTATCTAACAAAAAAAACCAAACCAAACCAAAACAAAACAAACAAACAAAAAAAACCAAAAAAACCTCTGTGGATCCCTACACTTAATTTCCTATGCTCTTAATTTCTGCTTCTCTTCCTTATGATTTTCACTTCCAAGAAACTGAGCAGTTTGTTCCAAATCTTTAAAAATGTCTGTTTCTAAGGAGAATGTTGTTACTCTGAGCTGAATGATGATTTAAAGAGGAATTTGTGCCCAGGGCATTGACCTTGGTGGCCTTTTCGTACATTACAATTCCAAAGGAAATCACAAAAGAAGATGGGCTTACTGTAGTTAATGAGATTCCTCACCAAAAACACTAATCTGGGTTAAAACTAAAAGAATGCTGATAAGGATATTACAGCTCATACTGAGAACAAGAAAGGTGCACTGCTAAGATCAATTGTGGATGTTAGGAGGTAGTCTTCAATAGTGGGTTTTCATAAAAATATCAAAATGGATGTTTGAGAAAAAGCCTTTTAAATGAAGAGCTGCTAAAATAGAATAAAACATATCATTTCTACTTTTTTTTTTATATTGTACCAGGTACAAATCAACCAATATTAGCAGAAGTTTAACATCACTTTAAAAGAAAGAGATTGACCTACTGAGAAAGTACATGAGTAAATGTGTAGCAATACACTGATTATTACTGTTTCCCCTCAGGCAAATACCTCTCTCTTAAGCATGTGCTTCACTGGAACATTTTGTTTTATTACCTTGTGAGATAAGTGGGGAAAAAAGCCTTTAGTACCTGGGGAATTAAAAAATTCAGACTTGTCATATCAGTGTCTGTTCTCAATTTCATGCAGGGCGCATAATTATAACCGTGTTTAAATTGAGCCCAGAAGAAAGATGGGTTCAAGTGCAAATTAATTTCAGATTATCACAACAAAGGCAATCAAATCTCAACAAGCTTGCCAGCAAAATACTTTGCAAAGGTCCCCAGGTCCCTTCCCACCCCCAACTTACAACAAAGACCTTTCAGCTCAAATTAAGCTAATGATCTAATACAACATTTCTGCCTACCTTTTTGGGGTTTATTATTTACTCAGATGTGTGCATTAAGTTAGTGAAAAATGGGGGGGAAAGAGGAAGAAAAGGTGGCACAGAAAGGTCAGTGTTTAGTATCAGTAAAGTGACAAAATAAACAGTCAACAACCCTGACAAGGTCTGCATGTCGTCAAATTGTCTTATTCTGTGGAAACTATCAGAGTGAATTGACAGTGTTGAAAGAACTTGAAATTTATCTGAACCCCTTCTCATACAGACAGAATCCAAAACCAAATAGCATGGCTCACCTCCTCCACCTATCTATCAGCACAGCTTTTATATAAATCCAACATCTTACTCTATCCTATGGGAACGTGCTGGGGAATGAAGGGAATCAAGTGCTGAAAAAATTCAAGTCAAGCCTCATTACCTCCTCATTACCTTTGCAAAAGTGGAGTGAGAGAAAATTTTATCTAGGGAACAGAAGCTTGGGAATCTCATTCAGAGTTCTGTCTGGTTATTGCACAGCCAACCATGGAGCTCTGCCTCTGTGGGATTAAAGTTTTCTTCCCATTTCTCTATAGTAATGATCCACTCATTAAGGTTTTTAAGGTAAATTACCATCACTTATCATTATGCCAGTCACTAAGTAAGCTGCATTAAACAAGGAATGTCAGTCGTACCCTTTGCTTTTCTTTCTTTCCAGCTATCATGAGGAAATAAAGAAAATACGTTTTGCAGTTGGTTTTATAATTCTATATTAATTACGTTTTCCCACTTGTAATTGTTAGACTCTTAGGGCAGACATATTAGATAGAAATATAAATTACTTTGTAAAAAACAAAAAAAGTATACATGCAGGTGTGTAATTCTGTCTTCCTGAAAAAAAACCCTTGAAAACATGATTTTTTTTAGCAGTTTATTTCCATATTCACTTTGCTTCTATCTGAGGATTTTATGTACCGCCTCACTGTAGCATGTAAGAACTATTCATCTTGCTACATTTAAGTTTGGTTGTTATAATGTGCTTTTTAATTATTCAACTCACTCTTTTTGTTTTAAATCACTTCTTTTGTCAGTTTATCCTTTATTATGCAAATAGTTGTTGCAAAATAAAAATGCCCCATATACACCCTATTTTGAGCTTTTTGTAATGTTCAGTTCCTTGCTTCCTTGTTCTTTTCCATAAAAGTCTTGAAGTTTCTTCTTTATTTTTTTCTTTTTCACTCAGCATTTCCAGGCAAACTTACATGGGCACTTTTAAATTAGAAAATAAATTTGTTGGGTTTTGAGATCACACATTTCCTTTGAGAAATTTCTGATTTTTTTGCTCTCACTTCTCCAACAAATTCATTGGGAGTTTATTTCAAAAATAAATGCATAAAAACAAACTATGTAGCAATTACGTTGTTTTGCCAACAGAAAAGTGATCTGCAAGAACTGTATCCCCTCCAAGCACCCATTTGCTTTTCCTGTTTGACTGGAGAGATCTTTAGATTAGCCCAATGTCTATCTGTCCCCATCATGAGACACTGGGTGATAGCCAGCAGTCCACTGTAGATAGAAGAGAAGGCCACAGAACTAACCTTCCCAAAGCAGCCATACTTCCCAGGTGCAAGAAGAGGAGAGTCAATAATACTTCAGAACCTCCACTGGAAATATTGGGCCTCATCCTTTTGCAGGGAATATGTATTGGAGGAGAAAAAAGGGATATGAGGAGATAAAGGATGGGAATGGCAAAGGCAATCAGAATAGAGTAGAGGAGGGAACTAAGAAGCAGAAGATAAGAGCTGGGAACTCTTATGGCTCCAATAAAACAGCAGGAAATATCAGATTGCAGACATGTAAAAATAAATTCCGCAAGCAGCTTTCAAAACTGCAAAAGGATGCCTTAGTTTCTCTACTACCCATTGCTTTTCTAAACTTCCCCCTCTTCCTCTACATGATGTTTTTTGCCCTCTTTCTACAGTTCAATTTCCTTTCCTAAAACTTAGGGGTCCCACATGCAATACAAAAAAGTGATTTTCCAATAAGGTTTGCATTCTTCCAACTTCACCTTTTGTGTAAAGCACAATCCCCATTAACTCTACAGCAGTTATGGGTTGGAAGACCACATGTTCCCGTGACATAAAGAAGTGACACTGATTATTTTGCAGGTTTTGAATCTCTGTTATAATATTTTTGAAAGTACATTTTAACTCTCCTGGAAGAAAAAATCTTGAAAATAAGTCTTTAGTGTCTCCAAAGACTCTGAAACCAAAAAGAAAATAGAAAGACTCAATGTTACATTATCTTTTAAAATACTGTGCTAACAAACCAGTCACGTGAGGCCTGTCTGGAACTATTTGAATATGACAATATGGATTCTAAAATGATTAGTTTTACCTTCTTTTGCTACATTTTAAAATCTAGCTTTCCTTAAGCACCAGATATTAATGAGTTAAATTAATGCGCCAGTCATAAATGTGAAGTTACTGTCTGTAAAAACTTTGATCTTGGAAAGACTTCAAAATATGCTTATCAGTTCAGCAGTTCTTTTTGCATGTGGAAAAACAATGTCCTTCTAGGACTAAACCCAGTTAGGATGAAGTCAGATTTTCAAGAAGGAAATAGTACTGTTGCAGACTGGGGAAATATAAGCAGCTTCATGCATAAAATATCACTGAGGTTACCTAGTTTGGAGAATGCAGGAGAAAAAAAAAACAACCACCTTAGACTAGGTACTAAATGAAATTCATATAACCTATTTGTCTTGGGCTTTATGTTAATTAAAAATATTAGACTGGTCCACATAATTATTTGTGCTCAGTTGTGCATACTTCAATGTCATAATGGTGATGTTTTCAATACTGAGTATAAATCTTTGTAATGCCTTTAAATCCCTGAGAATTAATAACCAAATATTAGCTAATACTCATTGACATCCAAGAGCAATTAATCAAAAGACTGCAAGATACAGTCATTTGACATGAATAAAAAGCAGTAAAATAAAATCTCTTGAAGAGAAAATATACTTTTTCCTTTAACATCTAGAATAACCACGCTTAATACTTGCTGTTGCAAACACTGAACAGGCATTCTCACATGCAGCACAAATATATAGATATCTTGTCAAGGAAAAGTGCTTATTCTCTTCTAGGTTGACAGTGGAAATACCGTCAATGCATTTTGGTTTCGAAACTAGTAATTTTTATATACAAATACATACTTTTTCATATTGCAACTGATTATATCCTCAGTACTGCAAGACTTTGATGACTATTATAATAATTTTATTGCACATTTCCACTTCATGGCAACACCATAACAAATATGATGCATCTATTTGTCAAATATCTGAAGGATTGGCCCATTCTGTGAATAAATATAAATAGGACTAATATACAAATAAATACAAATGAGAATGCTATCACTTTAGAGTCACATACATTTCCTCAGACAGAATAATCTACTGAGAAGCAGTAGATTATTGTGTTACACTCAGAGTGTGGGAAAGGCTGCAGAGTCCATACAATGATTACACTTTGTAAAACATAAACTAAGGTAATATGAATTGCAAATAGCTTTGGCTTGATATGTAGGATATTGTAATAAGCATCCTCCCAAACTTGAGCAATCAGAGGAAGAGCCCCTTACAACTTCAGTCTTTGATCTCAAGATAATTCTGGATCTGTTTTGCCACCAAAATTACTCACTTTTCCTGAGGCAGCAGTAAGAGTGCAGAGCTAAGGCCATGCTCAGTCATTTTACTACACCTTGAGGAGAATTTTCAACATTTTGTCAGATGGATATATTGTCTTAAACACCTCATATGTGCTGATTGGTCCAAAATACATAATCACCCGAAATACTAAGGACTGCTTGTAACCAATTTTATAATAAATTTTTTCAAATACATTCACAATATATGCAAAGTTTCTTGTGTCATACATGAAAGATATCAGTTTCATGGTTTATAACAAACTAGATGATGGGGAAGGTAAGATTACAGTTCTCAATTTAAAGGTAATTTTAATCCCCTTTCAGTGCTATTTTTTCTGTCTTTACCACAAATGAGAAAATCCCATTTTTCATTGAATGTAAAATTATTCCTTAATTTCTTTTGGAGGCAAAGAACCATTCCCTTTTAGGAACAATTTTGTTTAAGAAACTGGATTACATTGTAAAGCCCCCTGAACCATACACTATTGTTGATCTCCTCCGTTGACAAGCTGCAATTCAAAATTGTCATCATCTGATGGTGTCTAAAGGAATGCTGTCGCGTTGCGGCCACTGTTCAGAGGCACACTTTACTTTGTCTTGGTGTCTCTTTTCTCCTGGTTAGATCCCATATCTTCTCTGTCTTTGGGCACCAATGTCCAGATGAGAGTGTCTAGCTGTGCAGTTGAAATACACTCAGCCTTGCTCCTGCCCATCCATCGGCAGATTTGTGCCGATACAAAGACGGGAGAAAGAGGAGTTTCACGTGCTGCTTATCAGAACAGGTTGCACTGGCATGACAAAATGCATCAGAAGACTGTCCAGCTGAAGAGGCCCCCATTGCCACTGCAGACATGTCATTGAGCCAAGAGCCTGGGAAGAGGCAGCATTTTTGCCATGCAGCTTTTGTGACTGTTAGGAAGGGAATAGCAAACTACATTTCCTAGGGTAATCTGAGAGTTTAGAGCAGCCCTACAATTGAAATATAGCTCTCATACAGGTCATGGAAACTGACTGGTGTATTTTTCTCAGGACTCCAGACAATATTCCTTTGTCTCCTTCCCTGGCACCACAAGGCCTCACACCTTTAGAAATACTTAATATGAAAACAAACTCACTTCTACATGCAGTTTCTAATAGCATTAAAATAAATCATCATCTGTAAAGCCAAACAATGCCACAAATCTGTTTCCAGCCATGAGCTGGTTTCAGTAGTGCTTACCAGCAGCCAACACTGAGCTACAGTATTTTCCTTCTATTTAAAGAACTAAATGGGGAGCTTTTTTCAAATCCCAAGTCAACTTTTTAAAATAGAAAGTAACATACAAGAGCTTGCAAATCTGCTTGTAATCAGGACTCCTGGAAGTTACATCTGGTTGACAGATTTAGAGCACCACAAGTGTAGAAAAAGGAAGCGTAGAAAAATAGCAGCAGCAGCATCAAGAGTGGGAGGGGATAAACAGAACAGCAGCAGCAGATACTACAGGAAGCATCTAGAAAACAATGGATAATAATAAATAAAATATATTTCATGCTAACAACCAATACCATGGGATAAAGAAACTGAAAGAAAAGGTAACACACTGTCAAATATGTTTTTCCTGACTGAAATTGTTAAGAAATACACAGGAAATATTTCTTAATAAATTTTGGTTTAAAGATAATAAGAAGTATTTCTAAGTCCTTCTGAGTATCCTATAGAGATATATTTATGACTTAAATGCATCACAAGGGGGTAAAAAGTGGGATACCTATAGCTACCCAACAAATTAAGATCTTAATTTTGTTAAAACAAAATAGGTTTCTTCATAAGACTGAATACATATAGACCTCTCACACCTATCTCTTTAATAAGTATAAGACTATAAAGTCATTAGTTTATAGTGTTTTACTTTGAACACACACAAGTCTTCCAAAGCCTCCAGGACTTTTATGAAGCTGAGCTTTGTCAGCCCTCATCCATTTCAGTTCAGGAATTCTCAGGTTCCAAGCATGAGCAATTACTATTGTTAATTTTATTGAAAGCAACATTGACAGCTTTTGACAAGAGCACAGTAGTATAACTTTAACCTAAAGCTGCTTATAATTGTATTTTACTATCATAAAAGTAGCTCTCCAAATTTGGTAAATACTTTATGAAAATTAAAAGATAAAAAGATGAGTTGTATGATTTACAAAGTGCTACTTCAATGAAATGCACAGATACAGTCAGATATATGCATACAGACACAGAGAGGTTTCTAAAATTTGATTAAGATTTCTCCATCTCTCTCTCTCTCTGACTGTTGTGGGTTTTTTAATGACATGAAAACTATTTCAGAATTATCAATCATTTTAGAAACATTTCTGAGTATCAAATGGTGTTCAGAACTCAAACACCCTACATATTCTGTGTCAGGCATATATTGCTTGTCACCAAATTAATGGCACTCTGGAAGAGTCAGAAAGGCTGAACCAACAAAAAATCCTTTATCGAAGGAGCGATTTTGAAACATTTCACTGTTACTCTCTATTGGGATAAGTTTGCTTGGTTTTGGCAATATAATCTTTGGGTTTGGAGAACTTGATCTTTTACAGAGGAAGTAACAGATCAGGGAAGTTTCCAACTTAGCTGTAGAACTTTGTAGTGAAGGAAAGTTAATCTTGTTCTTTTCTCTTGTAGAGGTAAAATGTCCAAAGGAAGACATAAAAAACCCCTCCATCCAAGGCAGAAAAACAGGTAAGAAAAAGATTCCTTCCATTTTCCTTTCTCATTAGAGACATAATGGGTTGTAAAGAAAAAGAGAACAGAAGTTAAGTAGGAGAAATGTGAAAACAACATGATGGACCAAATAAAAGTTTGAGGACTAACTTTCAGTAAGTACACAATACTTTAGTAAAGCTCTTTCATGCATATCACAGTTGAGAAATGTTCCAAGGGAAAAAAAAGAAAAAAGAAAAGAAAAGAAAAGAAAAGAAAAGGAAAGGAAAGGAAAGGAAAGGAAAGGAAAGGAAAGGAAAAGAAAAGAAAAGAAAAGAAAAGAAAAGAAAAGAAAAGAAAAGAAAAGGAAAGAAAAGAAAAGAAAAGAAAAGGAGTAAAATTTTATTAGTGAAAAAAGTGGATAAATTCCTAAGCCATATTTCTTCTAAAGAAGGAGTCCTCTGAAAGTCCACTTTATAATGAAATGTTTCTAACCTCATTTATCAGACAAAAACATAAAATGAACAGTGTTAAGTCACCAACAAAGGATAATACCTACCCAAGAATTGTAAGCTGAAGGAAGAATGAACAATCTGAATTATTATGAACAATCTTTGTTTGAAACAATTTGTTAACTAAGCAATGGTGAAAACAGATTTTTTTAAAAGGCTGCTTATGCATAATGAAGGAACTACAGACTGGGAACTCCAACATCTATATTGTGCAATTCAGCAGGAACTATTGTAAAGAATATAATCAATGGACATATTAATAAATTACATGTAATAGAAAGGAGCCAGAACTACTTCCATGAAAAAAAATAATGCCTAACGAATCAATACAAGTTCTTTAAATGATGCACAAGAGAATGAATAAGATTCACCCTGATGATACAGATTATTTGGATTTCCAGAAAGCGTTTGACAAGATCCCTTACCAAGGGTCCTTAAAGAAACTGAGCAGTCAGAAGATTAAAAAGAGGATTCTTGCATGTATAAATAATTGGTTAAGATTGGAAACAGAGATTAAGAGTCCCTTCTCAGTGTAGAAGGAGGATCCCCGTGGAGCTCTGCAGTCGTGTTTTTGGGTCTCGTACTGCTCAGTGTATTTCTAAATAACTGGAAGGAAGAGAGGGTGAATATAAAGTGTCAACAGTTCCTTATGATATTAAGCTATTTAAGGCAGCAGAAAAAAGGAGCTCACTGTGAAGTAGTGCAGATAGTGCTACTGGAACTCAGATATTGCAGTCACTTCTTACTCTTAACCTGGCACTGTATTGTACCTTCAGGCATGGGGCAATTAAATGTTAGATGAAATTCACTGAAGGTAAGTATATAGGTAAAAAGATGGACATGGAAAAATGACAACCCTTATTTCAGATATATTCTTACAGACTCTAAGCCAGCCTTTACCATTTAGGAGCTAGGCCTTCAGTTACAGCAATGAAGAGACTCTTGTGAATCTTTAATGCTGACCCCAAGTTAGTCCTGGGGAAATTTCAGAAGAGTGGGAAAAATCTTGTGTGGCAACCTTTCAAAAGGGCAAAAGGATGAATAAGTAAAAGCTAGTTATCCTGGTTATCTGGGAATTATGAGAGGATAGTAACACTCCATAATTTCACCTGAAATAGCTCATGTAAAATTAAAAAAATACGACTTGTTGCCAGTGACGAATATAATTCATAAAGGTAAATGTTGTAATATACTCAGACTTCTATAAAATTCACAGGTTTATGAATAAATGATAAAAAATTGAGCATAAAATCCCATAACATACTATATAACAATTAATAATACTTGATTGTGTGAGAGTTCAGAAATTACTGCAGAAAAGGAATAGTCTTCATAGGATTTAGAATTTGCTCTATTCTTGCAATGGGATGGTAACCTGTGCAGAACAGGTTTGAATGCCCAGATGAGTAAATCAGTGTTCTTCAAACAAGAACATAGCTCATATGATAAATGCATTGTAACCATAGATCAAACAGCTAAGTTTGTAGTGGAGCTGCTGACTAAGAGAACACCTCAAAAAGAACTCGTTGTACATTGAAAAATGAAAGAAAGTTGTGGCTTAAAAGTATTTTCACAGTATCCCAGAATTCCACCTGCTGCTTCCTAAAGCCTAATATAAAAATACAAACAATCTAAGCAAAGCCAATACTTCCAACTGAAACTACCCGCAGCAAAATTAGGTTCAATTCAATCTACTTGCATTGGAATTATAATTTCAATAACTTGATATTGCCTCAATCACTCAGGCTAATGTCATATTGAAAATGTTATCTATTATTTTCTATCACATGAATTTTTACCAACACATCCCTAATTGCATTTTTAACAGTTGTTTTTCAGTTATACATGGCCCTATAGGTTTGTATCTTTAAAAGCAAGGAAAAATGCTGACGTATTAGTAATCAACATTTTTGTCCACAGCCAGGTTATACTGCATTCAATTTATGAATATCTGCCACAAGGCAAAGGAGGAATGGATGCAGAGATAAAGCTGCATTTTCTCTTTTCTTCAGAGTGCACTCAAATGCACTTGCTCCAATCTGTTACCCATTCCATCCTGTTTTCATCTTACTCTTTGTTTAACCGTGGTTGTCTGTGCAACCCAGATTCTGTTCAGTAATATTTTTAACCCAATCTTTTCCTAACTTGTCCTAACCCTTTTTACTTTTAGTAATAACCAATCATCTCCTACCCAATTATAATCTGCCTACCCTTATCCCAGTCCTTTCTTCTCACTGGGTCTTCATCACATTTCCAAACTTCCCTCATTACAAGTCTTTTCTTGTTATATCACCTTCGCAGAAGCTCTGATTCACACTCTAGATTACATCTCACAAGACTTGCTGACCTAATTCTGCTCCTTATCTTTCCCCAGATCTGTCTTTTGAACCCCTCCTTTCTCCAGATTCCTTGAATGGTAGCTGGAGGCCACATGCATAGCAAAACACACAGGACAACTTGACCTTCATTCTGACATTGGTTCCTGCCTTTTCCTTGCCCTGCACAAGGCTGCAAGTAAAATGGAAGTCACTGACCAGTGATAGGATCCAGGATACTCCCTTGCCTTCTGTGAAAGAGGCCACATATGGTTCAACTAGCAGTAGACACATGCTCGCAGAGGAAGAATCTTTTGAAATTTTAGCTTTTTAATATGAAGGAAGTTGGCTGAGTATATCTTTCAAATGTTTATTATTTGGCCAAATTTCAACAGATTTTGAAGGGGCCAACAAAAAACAAAACAAAACAAAACAAACCAACACATCCCTGACACATATTTCAAGTCTCTGTTGGAAAGGAGGGGGTTGCTGTTCAAAGAAATAATGGACTGCTGAATCACTTTGTTTGAAATTAAAATGCAAAAATAATAAATTTAACCTGAGGCTGACACAAAACATGGAGAAATTTCCACCCCAAGGACTGAAGTTGAGCCAAGATATAAGCAACTGAATAATAGGAACATAAAATGGGGACTGATAATGAAAATTATTGATAAAATTAATTTTAATATTAGTAATGATGTGATGCTACCATCCTGCCTATAATAACTGACAAGTAGCACTCTCTTATACAGGCTAAAAGTAAAGGCATATAATTTACCACAACTATATGGACAAGCAGCCACATAATTATGTATCTTTCTCTTACAGCAAAGTGGGTGAGATAAGAAACTAGGTGATGGAGGATTTTGCTTCTCCACAGAAATAGGATTTTCATTGGTTTCACCAGTTGTGCAAATTTGGTTTTGTACAGCCGTATTTTCTTTTAAATCCTAAGGAACAGACATTTGTCCCCTAGGACAATTTTTCAAACACGTATGAAAATATCCCTAGTTGCTGTGTAGAGTGAACAAAATCCATATCCAATATCCATACGCAATTATGTTCCATTAGTCACCCTTCCTTCCATCCCTCCTTCCTTCCTATTACTTCTTTACCAAAGACACCTGGCTTTTTATTAACTATTGCACAGATTGAGGATGTCATCCTCGAGCTACTGAGTACCAAGTTTTCACTTGACATTTTGCTTGAGAAATTCTGCTCCCTTAAAGACTGGATGCTGTAAGCTCTATTACCACCAGTATTTCTGATCAGTGTATTCTCCTAGTTTATCTAAACAAGTGACAGTCCACTTAACCCCTAAGAACCTTAGCATCTTTAATAAAAGCCTTGTTATTTTTCCCCCTTGTATCCCAACATCTCACTCGCCAGAGGTCAGTAAAGAAGTGTTTTCCATTGAGCTTCAGAAACATCTCTCAGCAAATGGCATGAATGAAGAATTACAGTCAGGTATTGTCATGCATATAATGCTTTCAGATTGCAGTCTGAGGTTTGGGGAGGTCTCTGTCTCGGATTAGATTCATGTCTGTTTTACAATGGTTTTCACTTGGCATAAACTTGGAAGTGCAGAGGGGACCAAACTGTAATAACTCAATATATTATGAGCCTAAACTAGTATAAGTGGGGATCTGATCTGCATGCAATGTAAGTGACATCATATGCACAGGGGAGTGCAAAATTTGTACATTTTTCCTCTTCAATCCAGCCTAATTTCTCTGTAAAAATTATTTTATGATCTGCCATTGAAATATTAATTTAAAAAAACCCAAAAACCCACTAGCCAAAGTTTTATTTATTTATCTTGTCAACTTTTCTTTTTTCCATTGTTGCCAATGAAAATTCCTTTTGATTATCATAGGTTTTTGGAGTCTTTTATTTAAAGCTTTCTCTTAATGACAACCTTTGTTTCATCCGGCTTCCTTATCATCACTTGAATATTTTTACCAGTATAATACCTGCACTGCTTCCTGTTCATAGAGGGTGTAAAATGTCTGTCTTTACCATTTCAGACCAGAATGTCTCCAGTTCTCTCTTCACATCTTTCTCACATCTTTATACAGGAACATATGCAGATCTGTACGTGTATTAACTGCATGTTACAGTAAGCATGCATGCTAGAACCAGATTTTGCATTAACCTATTCATGTAGAAACATCCTTGGTTCATCACAGAACACCAGACTGACTTTAAAATCATGCTGTCCTTTAGTATAACCTTTGTGGCACACTCTACTGGTTGCATTATGCAGTAGCTTTATAAGACAGTAATATTATGCCTGATATCCTATCACACCTCAGAGAACACACCAATTAGTTGCATCCTAGATGGCAATCAGCCTGCTCCCCGTCATTTTACTGAGAGAGGGTCTAGCTGTTTCTTTGTGCAATGCATGAAACTCTGATGTGCTTTTCACTTCTTTTGGTTAGATGAAAAGATGCCGCCCACAGCACCACACAGAATTTCCCTAAAGCATTTTCATGGCAGGAATGTTGTGCTGCGTTGGACAAGATAGTGGGATTGTATTCATATTGAGTATCATGGATTGAAATCTCCTTGGACATAAGAGGTGATATATTTTCAGTAGCAGAAAGTCTTTAATTGTTTATGGAAGAATGTGTAGATACCATATTATTTACGGCCTGACTATAGCTTTGCCATCTACCTTTGAACAGATAGGAAAGAAGCCTGTCATTTGGTGAAAGAAGCTGGGGGTTTCTGGTCCCATTTTTTAGAGCTGTGAAAATAATTAGGGTCTGTCACTGCTTACACACCACAGTGTATTCTTTCAACATGTTTGGTTACATGGGGCTGCACACTGTTGCTCTAACCTCTTCTGAGTAACAAAGCAAATGCTCTATCTATCCCTCACTCTCCAGTATGATAAAGATACAGAAGTACTACATACCCCTTCAATATCTATACTGCAGGCATTCATTTTCCTTTGCATGACTTGGAAGGTTATGCTAATCTCCTCAAACTTAAGAATTCAGAGGGCACAGTTAAGCCTACAACACTTAGAAGGGCCTGAGTAGGGGTCACCATCTCTGCAAAGGGAGATTAAGGGATAAGAATGGCTAGTGGGGACGCCTCAAAATTTCACTCCAAAAATCCCTTCATATTTCAAGGATCTCCAAACACAGATTTCCCCATTCCTCCTGGTCAAAGATACATTTCTTCTGGAGCTCTATCTTAAAAATCCTCATTTCAAAGCACTGCTGCGTTTCTACATAAGATCTAAATTCTCTCACCCGAATTCCATCCAGCCCTCCACAGATCAGAGCCCCAACCTTTTATCAACAGTTCTGCTCCCCTTGAACACTACACCTACTCTTCTGGATTCTCCTTTCACTGCTGATTTCCCACTGACTGATAAACCTTGTGTACAACATCATCTCCTCACTAGGTCTACCCATGACAGCAATGCTAACCAGAAGCTTTCTCATGTGTAATTTAGAGACTGAGGGGGAAAAAAAAGGAAAAAAAGATATTTCAGGAGTAAACATAAGTATGGAAGCTCTACCAGATTCACTCTACTATTAATTCTCATTTTGGTTTTTTCTTCAAAATATGTGGTTCTACCTAGGGACATTGTCATCTGTTCTTAGGATAAAACAGCTTTCATGCAATAAACCATTTCAGCTCACAACTTTTATCGCTCTTTTTAATCACATGCATGTCTGCATGGTCCAGTTTATTTCTGAAAAGTTGGTATATTTTTATCAATATTTTATTTATTTATTTACTTCATTATTTAACATGGTCAGGGTTTGTATACCTCAGCTTTAGGAAAAAATGTTAATATAAAAATATTTCAGTTGGGGAACAAAGGTATTAAAACTACTAGAACTATAAAGCAATTACATTTAAAGTCCATAAAATATTCTAAAATTCAGATATGAAAATTGATATAATGGATATCTAGCTATGTATCTGGTAATTATGGTATATGGCTATTACATAAATATTCAATACTTACAAATACAATGGTGACAATTGTATCATTTCCACTTAGTCAATTATTTTAGCTATTTAATAGTAGTCATAGACAATCAATAAGGCCCTATAAAAAAGCACTGCTACCTGAAGGATTAAGGACAAGGGAATAAAATCCCATAGGTAATTCCAAGTAAGCACAGAAAGTTTGCTGTAACTCTTGAAGAGCCAGTAGCTCTCAAGACCTTGCACATAAAAACTACTTGATATCTTATTGTCATATTTGTGTCTATGTTTTAGATCAGTGGATTAAACGGATCTACAGGATCTACTTTAACTGGATTGTTAAAAGTAATGTTAATTGAAAGAACCCCCCCAACACCTTAAATGCTCAATAAAAGCAAGAAATATGGAAAGTATTATTAGGTGAAGTTTGGGTGGGGAGTGATACTAGATTGAATTTGTAAACCCATTTTGCAGATTTGATATTGGTTTGCACCCATTTGCAAACTCACTGAGTTGCAAAACTTGGAAAATTATTCTCATAGTAAGGAGTTTTATTTACGCTAAGCAAGGATGCCACATTAACAATCGTACTGCTCGTATTCAAGCAGACATTAGACAATTTCAGCATCAGTAACCTAAAGTAAGGCCCCAAAGAGGGAAAACCAATATTTTGGCTATAAACTTACGGCATATGTTTGGCCTTGAAGGATATATTGAAGAGCAAATTTTTAGCATTAAAAACATCTGTAATCTTTCTACCTTTCCTAAACCACTTGACTGACTTTTGGGTTCCTAATGTCTCCTAAGGGTAATTCATGATTCCTCACCATTCATAGTATTCATCTCAAGTCATAAGCATTAATTTTACTTCCTTTATCATTTTCGGCAATCAGTTATAACATAGGAGTTTTTTCCTCTTGGTTTTTTATTGCGACTCTGCTGAGCATAACTCTGTCAGACCCCAGTGCAGCGTGTTTTTCACCTGGGATTCAGGTTTCATGTGTCTGCACTATACAGGTGGAGCCCGAACCTACAAATCTCAGTTATCATCAAGTGAGGTGATATCTTGTTGGCCTGACTTTAGTGACATCGGGCCTTTGTGAACAGATAGGCTACAGGTTCAGGTACATCAGGACATGGGTTTTTTTCTGTCTCTTCATTTCTGTTCGATTGTGGGAAATTACGCATCTATTTCTAAGGTTAATTTTTTCTCTTTAGTGGCTCCTGGCTGTGTATTCTTTTTTATGGGTTTGAAATAAATCATGTCACAGCACCTGCCTCCCTGCTTTTCTGTTTCTGCAGACCCCCCTTCATAGTTATATATGTGCCTTTGGATGAAGCAATTTTTTTGGGGTGCTCCCATGCCCTCAACAATTAAGACATGTCAAACTACCGTCAGCCTGTTTTACTTATGCAATGTTACTCATGCTTCACCAATGGTAATCAGCTCTAAAAGGCAACACTAAACTAAATATGTTTCACCTTTGATCACTGAATAGCATTTAGGTGAGAGAAGATTTGGTTTGCTGTCATGATTTCGGCCAAGGACGGGGTTAATTTTTTTGCTGTAGCCATGAAGGTGTGTATTAGGAAGAGCACAGCCAGCAGGTCAAGGGAGGTGGTCCTGACCTTCTACTAGGTCCTGGTGAGGCCACATCTGGAGTGCTGTGTGCAGTCCTGGGCTCCTCAGTCCAAGAGAGACATGTAGCTCCTGGAGTGGGTCCAGGCAAGAGCTACAAAGTTCATCAAGAACAAGTCTCCTTTTCGGAAATGCTAAGGGATCTGGGCCTGCTCAGCCTCAAGAAGAGATGGCCTGAAAAGTGACCTCAATGTCTATAAATATCTAAAGCTGGGATGCCAAGAAGATGCATCCAGCCTCTTCTTCATAGGGCCAGCCAATAGAACAAGAGATAACGGGCAGGAATTCATGTGCAGGAAGTTCCACCTGAACATAATGAAGAACTTTACTGTGAGTGACCCTGCATTGGAACTGATTGGCCAGAGAGGTTGCGGAGTCTCCCTCCCTGGAGGTATTCCGGGAGCGTCTGGACACAATCCTGTGCCATGTGCTCTGAGACAACCCTGCTTGAGCAGGGAGTTTGGATCAGATGACCACTGTGGTCCCTTCCAAACTGACCTATTCTGTGATTCTGTGAAAATAAATTTAAGGCATGTTTTCTTACAGCTTTAAAGCTCTTGGATATCTATAATATCCTTACCTCATTCTGTCCCACAGGGAGAAGATGAGGACCTGTAGAACGTAATTCCAGAAAAGATCACCATATCACCAACCCTGATGATCATGTGGTCTTCTCCTTCTTTTATATCACAAACCTTATATATTACTCAGTTTCATGCAAACCCTAAGGTTTTAATTAGACCAAAGTGTTCCAGAACAAGCTCTGTGCTACAGAGAAGTGGAGATCAAGGCATTAGTAATTCCAAAAGATCCTTTGATGTTAGAAAACTGACGAAGTGAGAGCTGCCCTGATGATTCCCAAAAGCTGAACCACATCCTATGTAGCAAAGGAAGTTGAAAACACCTTTACACTCGGCACAGATACACACACACACGCACACACCAGCATCTAAAACCCTGTCAATCTAAGTCAGGTTTGACCTTAATCAGACAGTCAGCCCAATCCTCAACCTTGATGTGAAACACAGCCACCAAGAACCAAAGAGTTTGCCTTTGCTAACTTTAGGCACAGTTCTGAGCAATCTATTGTCCTATTTCTAGTTGTATGAGGAAGGACAGGAGAAATAAAGAGCAATGCCCACCTCAGAGTACAGCTTGCTAATTACAGCTGGATATATCCCTGAGCATTCCCGCTTTCTTTTCCAGACACAAAAGGTGATATATTTAAAGTGTCAACATTTCTAGATTCTTGTAAGGGTGAAGACTGTGGATAAGTTTGCACTATAGGGCAGAGAGAGCTAAATTAGCTCAAAATAAGGCTAACACTGGAAGCAGCATAGCCACGTCAGCATAACTGCACTAGCCAAAGCATAATTCAGTGCAGCAATCATGCATCTGCACTGCTTCCAGGATCCAGAGCATAATTTCTGTTCAGAGTTGTACAGATGTGTAGAACTACTACCTCATCTGGAGCTAGCCTGAAAATCTTAAATAGAATTCCGCACTGTAAGGCAGTTCACCCCACATACATGCTTCCTATTGTTTCAGGTCACGCAAGGGAGAACTTTTAGACTTTAAACACATTTCGGTATTCTCACAACGTAGTATCTCCTTTGCCTTATTAAAAACCACTGCACTGTAAAAAGCCTTCTTGACAGAGCTACTTACTGAACATTTTCTCTAAAACTGATCAGGCAGGACTTGCCCCTGTCCATTTCCAGGAAATCTCAATGACCAGTTTACATCCAATATCACTGGGTATTCAACACCAGGAGCATAGAAGCAATCCTTCAAATAGGCAATGTCTCTGTTTTAGGAACAGTCTCAGGAACACACGTACATCTTGTTTCAATTATTGTCCTTGTTCTTTTCTAGTGTATACATTTTAGACATGAGCTCTACTATCCTTTGCTTCCTCTCACAGCTGTTAATTTTTCACCTATATCTTTTTATACATAACCTGAGAACTGACTTGACTAATACCCACCTGCTCTCCTCAGAAAACTTATTCATCTCTCCTACTCATTGGTCATTTAAAACAAACTAAAAGATGGAGAGCAAAGCCATATTAACTTCCTTCCTTTCTCAATCCCTTGAGGAAAGGCCTTTCCAGCATTGACTGTGAGTCTTATTTGACTGACTTTTGGGCTTTTGATTGGTCCTGGGATACAGCAGTGAAAAGATATTTCCTGTGTTGTAGAGTGTAATAAGAGCAACAGATTTTACTCTGAGCCATGAGCTGAACAAGGGAGGAAATTGGAGTGCCTCGCAGTAATTAATCATTGTATGATGAGACCTGTCAAAACCCTTTCTAGAGCTGATATTGCTGTCAATAACTAGTTAGTACATTGCCATCTGTGACTGCTTAAAATATCAGCCTATACTACAATCAACATATTTTTTACTTACACATCTTTTTTATTTACCAAATATAATTCTAAGTACTATATGTGCTCCAGTGTTTGGCAGATGACAGCACTGCTGGTGTCAATATCTAAAACTAAAGGCTTTTGCCCTAAGTAAGTACCCAACAAATCCCCTGAGCTGTAAAATAAAGTACCAGCTAAATTACATTTGTATCTAGTCGAAATTCCAGTGGTAAGAAAAATTTATTACCAAACATTTGTACTCTGGATATTGGCTTATGCTTGAATGAGAAAAAAAGAGAAGTATCTCAGAGCAGTTTCATGTCATACTGAAAGTTTAAATAAATAATAGCTGCCAGATTCTCAGCTGATATGAAAAAAAGGAATTCAACTGTAACTATAGAAAATTATGTTGCTTTACATCAGCTGAGAATCTTGCCCAAACAAATCTGAACCTAACTCTGATAATTTCTAAATTTTATATTTTATTTCACTAATTGAAAGCAGCAGCAGCACCGGCTTTCTCCAAAATCTAACTTTCTCTTCGCTTTATCAAATGTCTGTGGAATAAGCCAAGAAGTCTTGTGTGTCTTTGTAGAATAAGCCAAGAAGTTTTGATGTGAGGCTCAATTTACCTCTAATAATATCTTACTTAGGATTAAAAAAAAAAAAAAATTAAGTTGCTTTTCCTCTAACTCAGTGGCTGCATGCAGCCTGTGAAACATTATTCTGTTGCCAGCAGCCACAGAAAATTAAATGTTCAAATAGAGGTTAAAAAGGAAAGTAAAGGAGGATGCTCTCCACAGTCAGTTATTTGTGTGGTACTGCTTTTTAGCCATTTCTGTGTTTCACATACTGGTAAGTTAGCATCCTGTTTCTTCTGGCTCCCCCTGCAAGGGAACTAACTCCTCCTGGACTCTGTGTAAGGAACGTACTTGACTAACTCAGAGTCATACTCCAAGACCCGGGCTGAGTACTTAATGAATGGGCATCATGCATTCTGTGTTTTGTCAGCAGAGCCCTACAGAATTCACCTCCAAAGTTCTGAACCTCTTTAATATTAAGAATGTACAATACACAGGTAGCTCTGAGCAACTGAGTTCTGCTCCTTGCTGTCACAGGAAGTGGCAAAATGTCAGTTGTGCGACACTCTAAGGGGGGGAAGGAACACAAGAGTCCTAGGACATTTGGGAAACAAAGCAGGGAGGCCACGAGGGAAAGCTGTGAGTGATAAAATATCATTTGAAGAGTCCTGTCATGGAGGACGGGAACGGGAGAGGTTGCCAGTAACCTTCTCTCTCTAGAAAAGTAAGTGGATGGAAACATCTCCTGGGTTTGCTTCCAGTAGTCAGTGAGGATAGCTTCACTGCTTTCCCCGTCTCTCCTCATCCCATTCCTTGCAAGGAATGTCCAGAAAATAAAAACCAACTCCATTGTTTTGTGTGGTCTGGATGTGATGAGAGCAATCAAATCTGAACCCTGACATATAGCAGGTAGTTAGTATTCTACTCTTTAAGTGACCACAGCACATCCCATGATTTGCTTACACTCACATAACTGAGATAAACAGAATATTCTGTTTCAGTAACCTATCCTGTTCATTAACTATCTCTTCAAATTTTTCTACTGCCAGAAATGCTGAAAATGCATCAATTCTCAATTATTTAATATCTCATCACTGATAAAAAATATTGACTAGATTATGACAATAAAAAAAAATCCCTGCAATACTGAGCTCAAACCTCACACATTCAGTGCTAACTCTGTGTTTACACATCAGGACCCATAAAAGAAGCTCTTTCCCTGTGTACTGTGATAATTTTGAATCACTGTTTTTGAGCTAAAATGATGCATATAACTATATATGTCATATATACCAGTCTGTAAGACATGTCATGTCTTACCAAAACTGAGGTAGCTTGTATCAACACAATTCCATTTTGCGACCAAAGAAGTAATCTTGCACAAAAGAAAGTTATTTTGACAAGGTCTATTTTCCATATGCTTATGTTGATTGGCATTCATTCCATTTTCCTCCTTTCATTCTTTTAGTAACAGAGTCCCATTTCAGTAACTCTATTATTTTGCCTGGGATCGATGTCATGCTGACAGCCCTATAATTATGTGGGTTGGCTCATTTAGTCTTTTAAGTACTGGCATGGTGTTATCTTTCTTCCAGTCCTCTGGAATGTCCTCAGTGTTCATAGGGCTATTGCAAATCAACATCCTGGTACACACCAGTTGAATGCAAGCTGGTTTACCACTCACTAGTAATTCATTTCTATAATCCATTTTACAGAAGTTTCCAGCCAATGAGAATCTTGGACAATGTTGTGCTTTTTTTGCCTAAACTGAAGTTTCTGAATAAGAACTTTAAAATGTCATCATTGAAGTGAGAAAAAAACTTCAAAATCTTTTCCCTGTGCATTTTTATTTAAAAAATTACAGATGGTTCTGCCTTAAAGCGTTCAGGATGTGTTTTCCTATATACATGCTTGTGTGTTTATAGATTCACAAATTCACATATCAAATTAAAATAACTGAATTACATGAAAAATTATTTGTGGTCAGGCTACTACTAGCCATGGTTATACTAAAAAGTGGTTTAGTGCAATAGAAGGAGTCAGCAGATTAAAACAGCAGTTGCTGCTGCAGCTCCTATATCTACATGGTTTTTCAGTCAGGGTCTTACTCTGTACTCAGTTTGGTTTGGTCCCCTGTGCTGACTGTCCTTACCATGTGATGGTTCGTAGCCATCTGGAGGATAAGTCATACATGTGGATATTTATACCTTTACTTTGGGTTTGGAGTTGCATTTGGTGTGCAACAAAAGCAGAACATTTTTCCTTGTTCGAAATCCAGTTGCGTGCAGTAAAACTACTCTACAAATCCAAATCAAACTGCAGCAAATGCTTTGGCCAGGGAATTTGTTTTCAAACAGCAGTGCTGCTCTCAACCAAAATACAAATGTACACACAATCATTGACAATATTTTGTCATAATGAAAGAACTCATTAGAGATATTTCAGTTAGTTTGTTTCTTTTAATTGATATTTTAGAATCGGGTTTTTTCCACTAATGAAGTATATGATGCTGCATTGGAGATGAGAAGTGTATCTACTGTGCATATGTCTATATTATTGATTTATTGAAGAAAAAGATAAGTTTAGTTCCTCGTGGCTTAGCAGATATTTTTAGATATTTGTTACATTTACTTAATCTGAAGCCAGGTTGAATCTAAGCCAGATGCCACGACTGAGCTACTGAAAAGAGGGTGCTGAGTGAGACTTAATTCTACCCATGTCAAGCATTTAGATCAATGTATGGCTCTATGTGTTATTCTAACTACACTCTATATGGCACAGATTATCACTTCAGTAGCTGAAAAACGCAGCTGACTCTTGCTCAGTCCTAAAACTAAAAACTGTAATGTTACATGTGTCTTGAGCAGAAAGCAAATGTCACGAGGAACTTATAACTGATAAAACATATGATCATCTTTTTCTGAATATCACAGAGCAGTATGAACAACTTCCTTCATGTGGCACTATTTCCTTGCTGTATATCAGATCTGACAGAATGGCTTGATACAGGCTCTGTGCACATAACAGAGATATGATTTCACATAGCAGAGATAGAGCCTGTCTAGGGGCTGCTGCTCTACCTCTGTGACCATGACATAATACCACATTTATATTTGCCATGTATTGAAAAGCTTACTCAGTTGTAGTAAACTCTAGTTCCTAAAGGTTTGAGTACAGACCCCTGTTACTTCGACTGCTGCAATGTATAACAATTTCACTTACTGCCTGATCATAACCTAAACATTTAAAAAAATTTTTTGCTAACACTTGTTCATATTTCAGTGGTTCTAGAACTTGATTGTGCTAAGAAACCTGCTTTCAATTTCTGATCTACATTAATTCATGGCTGGCTCATAGCCCTTGGCTATAGTTGGACGGGCCCCTGACCAACTTGGTCTTGTGAAAGGTGCCCTGCCCATGGCAGGGGAGTTGTAACTAGATGACCTTGAGGTCTCTTCCAACTCAGGCCATTCTGTAATTCTGCAATTCTATGATTGTTCCTTGAAATTAATTGCTTTCCCACCATCTCTAACATTTTTCCACAACATATTGGAAGATATAAGCAATTATAACCCTAGTCTTCTTTTTGCTACAACGAATGAACACAGCCTTTAAAGTAACCAGTTGACCAACAAGCACTTGAGAAGCAGGTAAAACCATTTTTTTATACATTCTTAAGAATCTCTCATTCTTTCTCCCAAAGCTCCATAACTTCAAAGAAAAAAGATATGTTTTAAATAGGGAATGATTATAATAATTTTAAAATTATTTGAATATGCTTTAGACATATTTAACATATAATATATTTCCTCTGAAGACCTCCAAGGAATTAAAAATTCACTAATTAAGTACTGTAACATCCTTGAGAGGCATATACCATAATTATCTCCATTTTACAGATGGAGCAAGTGAAGCACACAGAAGCTAAGTGATTTGTCCAAACGAACACATTCCACTGGAGTGTAGCCAGGAGAGATACCCATGCTTTCTAATTTCCAGAGAAACAATAGATTATGCTACACACACCAGCCCCCAAAGGCAGGTTTTTACTGTTTCTTCACCAGAAATTGTTGGCTTCTTTATTGAAAACAAGATGCAAAACTTTGCCTTAGTTCATATTGTCTAGTAGCTGCCAAACAGTTTTTAAAAATGTATTAACATACAAATAATTGTAAAGGGCTCAATGAAAGACTGACTTGGAAATGATACTCAAACACTCTTGCTCAATGACAGCCTTCAATCTTGTACCTTCTTGGCTAGCTGCATATCTGTTCATTCAAAATTCAGGTATCTCCCTTCATATGACAAAATTATGTCCAGTGAGTAATAGCAGACTGCATATACCCCAGGCCATGCCACTGGAAGATGCTAGCATGACCCTTTGACTAATCAAACATGCATCCCTTACAATAATAGGGAATATCTTCATTTTGGACAGCATTCTGGCATAGGTCCAACCATATGAGAGGGCAGTGGCTATAATCTCTCATCATATCAATGACAGGCTCTGTGGCTTTCCCAAGCTAAAATCTTTGTTGCCTACTAGTAGCAGTTTATAAGGTTCTGGAAATCTTCTCAGAAATGTCTGTATTCTCTTTATCTGTCATACTTTATCCAACATAAAATTCGATTTTCAGAGCCAGCACTGAAATTTAAGAACCTTGCTGTTTCACTTCCTCTCTTTCCTGCATCTTCCAGTTACTACTGGGTTATTCTCCTCTCTTGCATATTCTCTTTCTAACCCCTGACTTCTTTGTTACTTTAGGACACAGCACAGTAAAAGGAGAGTAACACATCTGCCTCCATCTTCCCTAATAATGTGCATCCTAGAAGGAGTGAAAAGACACTTTTCAGAGTAGCATGATTTGAAACAGCTGGTTTCTCTCACTTAGGGAGAAAAGTACATTATGATTCTGGTCTTCCTTGACAAAAAAAATTCCAGAGTACACCATATAAGATAGGAAGTGCAACTACTCTGACCACTTTCATTCTCTGAGTGAGAAATGAGTGGACTACATTGATATTTCTGAAACGGAGTAGGATGTGGGCCTGAGAGCCCTTGTGGGCTTGCTCAAGCTGCAATTTAACTGCTTAAGTAACTCTCAGTAATTCCCTTCCCAACATTTTGACTGCTTTGGATAGAGCCTCAGATGCCATCTGCCCTACAGCATGTTGTTTCACATTGACTAATGGGTCCAATGTGTCAAAATTTGCCAGAAGGGCAAAAATAGTAGAAATGAATAGCTCTGACAACTTCCCTTTCAGAAGTAACTCTAAAACAATAAGTTGGTAGCTATGAAACCCTTGAACTGATTATTCTATTAATTCATATTTCATGCTACTCCTGCTCTGACTAAAAGCAATTACTTATGCTTATGTAGAGGAAAAGAATATCAAAAATGTGGGGGAAAAAAAGGTGTTTCATTACAAAATTTAACATTATTAAAGAAGCTGGTTTTGCTGTTTGCATGACAAACACAGAGATTAAAAATGACTTTGAATTTCAACCTTACAGAACCTCTGCTCTCTTAGAAAGTGTACAATATCCTCTTACCATAACCAACTATTTGAAAAACTGGAAAAACATGGTATTGAAAACATATGTGTTTTGAATATTAGATAATCACAACTTATTATAATATTATTATATTCATTTCTTTCCAATATTTGGACTTGTATTTAAAAAAAAATTACAGAATAAGCATCTGTTTTACATACAGAATTATTCTGACACCTGTTATTATCTAAATACATTACAAAGCATGAACTAAAGAAATACGCTAAGAAATATTATCTGAAATTACCATTAATTTTAAAATTGTCAGTGGAGCTTCTTCTGATTCTTAAATATTGTATATCAATTATCATGAGACAGACAGTGAAGATATATGATAGTGAAAATATAAAAAAGATCATAAGCTTTGTTTGTATTAAAAATGAATATACACATACAGGCAGTAAAATTTGCCAGTGATGCTTGAAAAAACTTATATGTTAAACTCTTTACATCTACTTTTATGTTACTATATATTCATTAATTAAAGAGCAAGAGCAAAAAATGTATAAAGTTGATGAAAGGTTTACAGACCTAGTGACCTATCCCAACCCCAAGGATTAGTACAGAAACTGTGTGTGACTGCAAATTATTACACCAGCCTTATGAGGATAATGATTTCCCACCTTCCATGGTGCTGCATTGTTATCCATAAGCTCCCAAAGGTCCTTAAGCTTGTTAATAACCATTATAGATGTGCAATGAAGTGAATCAAGACTAAAATGAACTCACCTGAGCCTAAGTAGATTAACCCTGTTCAAGTCTGATGATGTCCATATAAATTCATCTGGATCTCCTTCCATCAACAAATAGAAAAGTGCAATAAAACAAGGGTATATTTTATCTGTTCTTTTAAAAATAAGTGCAGCAAATTATGCAGGACACAAATTCAGGAATCACTATTTAAACTGCAAAAGAGGGTCACCTTTCCCTGGCGGGCACATATCTGGGCCCCTGGGATTATATTTCATGTGTTCAGCACTTAGTATTCTTGAATCCTGCTCACAGGCTGAGGGCACTATGTCTTGTAAGCTGACTGCAAAAATGTGAATTAAACAAAGCTGGACATCTTCTGCATTAGATTATTAGCTAGTCCCTGAGAAAGTCATAGAAAAGATGATGCATGCAAAAATGAAGAAAGTTTCACATTCAAAATAAAGATGAAGTTAGCAATTTATAAAATTTTTAGACTAGTGTTGTATTTCAGAAGAAAAAAACCCAAATTTTGAATTTGTTTTATTGTAGAGGAAAATTGAAACATGTTTATAAAATAGTCTGCTAGGATTCATAGACAAAAATCAAAAAGATAAAAGGCACTTAAACATTCCATCAGTGGGATTTCACATACAGATTATTATCTTATTTTTACACATATTTAAGTCACAGTATTTCTGCATGTAATGAATATATAAATATGCTCTATTTTAGTTTGTAGAAATCCTTATCTAATATAATAAATGCCAGATTCATAATTGATTCATTATATGTTGCTACAGAATGTGAAAGAGGTGGAGTTAAATGGTGTTTCAATGTTTGAAATGGGATTGGAAGAAAGAGCAACCTTATGATGGTGCTTAGATGAACACCAGAAAGAGAAGAGAGAATTAAATTACAGAGTCATGACCACGGTGACATGTGAATTTGATGTGGAAAGACATGACATGTGGACATAAATGTAACCTGAGTAGCAGAAGAGAGAGATAAGTATGGAAACAATATTTCAGAGAGGAATGATCATTTACACCTGAGGCAAACAGATCAGTAATTAGGCAGGAAACCACTGCAGGAGCAGTGTCATTGTTCAAAAATAAATATCATTCATTACCCGGATATGATCTGTATGTTGTATGCAAAGAAGAGAGATATCACAAGGACAGAGAAGAGACATCTGGACCTAGAAGGAAGACATTTATCTGTGGTGATGGAGAAAGGAGACCAGGGTGATCCAGAAGAAAAGAGAAGACATCAATTTGCTATATTGTTGTCAAACCCAGAATGCACAGTGAGAGAAGGGAGGAACAAAAGGAATCATGTCAGTTTTAGGACAGAATGCACAGCAAGTGATAATAAAATTAAATAGAAGTGGATTGTTAGAGACCAGATGTGTGGAACAAAGAGAAAAACCCTCAAAAGTGGACTACAAAGGGACCTCTGAAGAAAGGTGTTATACCAAGCCTCTCTTACTGGATGATTGGCATCATAGCTCTGTGGAGGGAGAGGGGAGGGAGACAACCATTTTCTTTAATAGAAAAACTCCAGCATTGAGAAATACTGTTCATGATGGACTAAACAGAGGCAAGCTGAAGCAAATGTCCCTGCCATCCAAACTGCCTGCCTTCTTAGAGATTTATTCTCTGTCTCCTGTGCTCTTCCCCATCTGTACATGCTGTGGAAGAAAGACAGTTCCTGAGTGATATTTTACCAAGAACACAAACACTCTGCTTTCCATCAGAAGTTGAAGCCAGTACAATAGCAGAAGGAAGAGATGTAGGTGCAAAGGCATTTCTTGATACAAATAGTTCAGCAGACTCTGATTTAGAAGCTGGTTTTTTTTCACTCCTTGTAGTTCGGTTGTTGATCCTGTCTCAGCTCTGCATTTTTCCTGCATCTGCATCTCTGCCTTCTTATTTCCATCCAATATTCTTATTAAGTTGATGAATGAATATGTTTTTCCTTTTATTTCTGTGCAACCTCCTTATTCTTTACATCACTGTCTGTTTTTCTAATGTAGATGCTAAGCTATCTGGCGTATTTTAGTCTACCTCCCAGAAACACATAGAAGTTTGAAGAATAAACCAATGCAGAAATTTCTACTTCGGATTTTAATTATCTAATTTATGCTTTCCTCAATCCTGGTCCCTTTTCAAGAACAGCTGAAAAATAGAAGACGGCAATGCCAACTTTACAGATGATTTTCAGACGATTTTCAGACATTCATGAGAAAGCAATTAAAGATCATTTGAGCTGAGAATCAAAATCATGTAAAACCAGACTATTTCTAGGGAAAATAAATATCTTTTCTGTTAATTTTATAGAAAGGAAAACATGGGAGTTTGTTTGTTTGGGTTTTTTTCATTTTGCTTCATTTTGTTTTAGCTCATCTGCTTCAAACAAGATTGTGGTATTTTCTGATTACTTAGAACAAAACCTGCCAGAACTGGAGTTCCAATTTCCTATGTTCAACTGTTGTTTTTCCCCACTGAGCAGCAAGAGTTCAGACAGATGTATGTAATAAATTCAGAAATGTTGATCTGCACTGCAGATGAAAGGCTGAATAACAGTATAGTCATAAAACTGAAACTTTTCATACCATGCAAGAAACCTGTACTATATTTTACTCTACACTTCAAGATATATCACAATGACAGATTTTGTAATGTCAGGATATGGTATCGAAAGAATTCAAAGAAGTTTCTCAGCAGCTGCTGTAAGAATAGTTGCAATTGACTTATAAAGCTGTCCGAAACATAGTAGTTTTCACTATTTCTCACACTTTTGGAGTACTTTTTTGTTAGTGAAAAATCAGATTTAGAACAGTCTATCTAATATATTCACCCATGCTACAAGACTGCTAAAGATAATGTTTGTAGCAATAAACTGAGCTAGAAAGTTTATAGTAACAGGAAAAATATGTAAACAGAACTTTTAGAAGGTAAGTGATTTTTATTCAGACTATCCAAAACACTTTATTTTTTTTTACTTTATAAACATGTACTTAACTCCAAGTCCTAAAAAAAAAGGTGGCTTGACAGTTCTGACCAAGGTCGTAATCAACATCTGAACCTGTCAAAGCAGCTTCCAGCAAAGCCAGGAAAAACCCTGACACTCTTGAGGCCCCCAGTTCTCTCCTTTTACTTACTTTTCCTGGTGCAATCTCTTTGCTTTATGAAACAGTACATTTCCCATCCTTTTTACGGAAAGTTTCACGTTCTTCTTAAAACTTTAAATGTACAATAAAAATATTTTCCTCAACTTCAAATGAGCATTGCAAGCCACCAGAAAGGATGCAATCGGGAGTTTTACTAATTAGCAAAGCAAAATGAGGCATTAAAAAGCAGCAACATTATTCAGAGGAAAAGAAAAAAAGCAATGTAAGTCATTTTGGAACAAACTTAGCATTCCAAATTTTATCAGACATCCTTAACCGTGGAACATAATATAGCAGGCTTGTCCACGTTTCTGTGCAAATTTGTGGGTTATTAGTACAGCAGTACCACTTTAATTCACCCAGGCCGGTACTGAAGTTCTACGTGGCAGGAAAATTGAATCACTTTAATTAGTAGAAAGCCATTTACACCTTAAAAATTAGGCCATTGTTTTACCATTTACTATTTGTGATGGAAATCCAATAGAATTTCTTCTTGCAATAAATATATGCAAACCTTTGTTTTAAAAAGGTCAGTAGTATTCAGAGTGCTAGAATGCAATTACTGACAAATAACTTCTTAATTCCTTTTAACAGGTAGCTTATGTTATGGCTGTTCTGTCTGCAGGACGTTGTAAAGTCAATATCCATGGAAAACTTTTGAGACACACTTAGCAAATGTACTATCAAGCTTTATCAGTCACAGCAGGCAGATGAAATTGTAAACATGTTTCGTTTGGAAAGGAAACAGTTTGGCTTATGATTGAGATAAATATTGGTTCGCATTTTTAACATTTACTTTGTACTAATAGACTGTTTCATTTCATAAGCATATAAGCAATCATGGTAGAGTTATGGCAGGACTAAAGTATACTGACATATTTATTCCTTGAAGTTCTCCAATCAAAGGCAAAACTCAGTTGTTTGCTTTGATATTTATTTAATGATGTGAGTCCTGACCGGACTTGAGACAACCTCAAGTATTTCATAGAGCAGTGAGTTTCTTTTGAAATGAAGCAGTGTAAACACGCTTTCAGGTGTTGTGTAAATAGCAAAACTGTAACGCATAATATTTCTTTAAATTAGCACAGTGTTAATAACTGATGGGGGAGGGGGGTCATATATAGGTTACCTGGCAAAACAACAGTGCTGCTTCTCAATGTGTAGGAAAATGCAGAACACAAGTCACAAAAGTGCAAAGTACATGACAGAATAATCAAGATTATTTAGAACTGCCCCTGGATATCTGAAAAAGGCTATCAAAATGCTTCAGTGATAGTCTTGAAGTGACTTTTTTATCCTAACAGACATATTACTATTACAGTAACTACCTTATATAGCATTATAGTCAACCACTCTGAGAGATCTCAGGTGCTTCATGAACTCTGCAAGTATTCTAATACGGGGGTTCTTGTTGCCTGCTCCTGAGCAACTTCCATCCTCTTCCTAGAGTGAATCAAGATCAGTCCAGACAATCAAGGGTAAAAGTTGGAAACATCCATTAGTAAGCATTGAATAATGAAAGAAACAATTACTAGACTAGTGAAACTGTGGTGCTGCTGTACAGATACAGTTTAGTCACGATATTTTAATTTCTGTCTTCTCTGTAGGACACACCAACTACAGTCTACTTAAAGCACTTTAGTCAGTAGGCTCACGAACACACACATCCTTCCCATTTTTTGATGTCGAGAAGATGCATAAATTGCAACTGGAGCCTGACATCACTAAAATTAAGATTAAAGGAGTAACATGAGTGTTATTTGACAGCATAGTGATTACTCCAATGGAAAAGCAGTATCAGTCAAGCTGGGACAAAGCTCAAAAGAGCTTGGAAACTTATTTTGGTGATTTCGGAGCCAGTTTTCAGAGGTGAGGAAACAGAGGAATCCCTCTCAATATAAGAGTAGAATTTCAGACATAAAATGGAACAAGAAAGATAAAATACTTTTCAGAAATTATTAGAAGATCTAGGCTGATGAATTTCCTCTGTGTCTCTTCACCCAAACTGCAAAAATGTTTTCACTCATCCAAGATATTTTTACCTGTTTATCTAGGTGCCATGCTTTTCTGGCTCTCAAAATCTCATCTGTTTTACCAGCACAGACCATTACCTTCCTCCATCTTTAAGAAGTTTCACTCTATACAACACATTGCTTAAACACCGGACACAATTTAAAATAATATCCATTACCATAAAGGTTTATTGACAAAGTCTGTCTAAGCTAGCTTTGCATTTGTGGCCTGCTCATCAGGATTAGTGCATTTGACAAAGCAAATGAAACTAGATCCACATGAATGAAACCATCTGTGGGTCCTAAATTGCAGAATATCCAAAGACAGACTGGACTCTCTTCTACAAACAAAATTCAATCTCCATCTTTTACAAAGCCATTAGAAGAGCTTGATGCCCGTAAAGGTGAGATTACATAAATATTTTTTAAGTCTTTACATCTTAGTATTTTGCTAATAAGTGTCCCAACATTTTATAAGGGTTTACAAAGAAATATGTATAGTACATATGCACTTCTATAGGCTGAAGAACAAATAATTGATTACAAAGAAAACACATTAACTTTCAAGAATATTCCACTACAATTGCCGGCACTAGTGTTAGGTGTTAAGAAGATGTCCAACCACCATATCTATTGTGCATTCACCAGAGGTGGGAGGCATGCAAAACCCCAACATTATTTCCATCAGTACCATGCCACAACCCTGACAGAAATGGACTTGTGCTTGATGTCAGTTGTTCTATGACTGCCAACTCCACGGCAGATTTTGCTGGGAATAACTTTCATCTCCGCTGACAACTAAAATATAGTGAACAATGTTGTTACACTTCTGAGATGAGAGTGAAAGGGCTATGTGTGAAGTGCCAGTCAGAAAGAGCAGAGTACACAATACTTAATGTCATTTACAAATATAAAACACTTAGTAAATACCAAAATGATAACTTCGTTAGTAGAAGAGAGGGGGTAATCTCAACAAAGAGGTTTAATACATTTTAAACAGAAAAAATTCAGCAAACAGCACAGGGTAGGGGCCAACCTGAGTAATCCTAATGAACAAGCATTGATCTCTGCTCTTGGAATCAATAGCAAAATTACACCATGGCAGCAGAAATACATGCTTCTTGTACCTACCAACTTCTCCCCTTGACAAGTGAGGCTTCTAGATGCGTATTTACCACCATCTAAAATCTTTTGGCAGCACAGACAGTGAACTAATTCATCCAAAGATTTCTGAATTCCACAAACTTTCTTCAGTATATGTGAATTCCACAAAATATGTGAATTCCACAAAAACGTAAACCTTACTGACAGGAAAGACAGAAAAATAAGTTTTTCAAACATTAGAAGATACTAGAATATACAGACTTAACTGATGCACCAAGAACAAGATAATATGTAGTGATGTGAACTTAGACTGAATATAGACTAAAGAAATACCTTCTGGAAAATTTAACCTCTGTTCACATACTTTAAAAAACTGTTGAAACCTGAAGAGGATTAAGAACAGACATACAGGAAGCCTTCCAGTTCTAGAAAACATAAAGGACACCAAAGGATTTATTTAGATCTACTTAGCTACAGGGGGCTCTATTAATGGATCAAAATGGTGAAGAGATGACTGCTGAGCAAGTACAAAGGCAAAGAAGAGCCTATGGTCATCATTAAATCATGATCTTTACTGTTTGTCACTTTTCCCGTCTTTCAATCACCTCCCATTCCTTGTATTGAAAGGTCTACTCTACAATTGCAAGCCATGGCTCATTTTTGCACTCTGTTACTCTGACGGTACTCTTACCATTAGTGAATATCTAAGAAATATCTAAATTCATATTCTTATTCAGCTCTGGCACTTATCCAATGAGCAGGCCTATGTTCAGGCAAAAGAGGTCTCCTTTTCTTCCTAGAACTCATGTGCCCTGTCCACATCATCATTTGTGGCATTTGGCTTATTCCTCAAATCTGTTTCAGCACACTGGGCTCACTGATTCATTTTAAATAATGACTGGCAAAATCCAAGACCAAATCCCTCCTACATGCTCACCAGTGAATCCAGCCCATTTGCTGATCCTTCCTGAGTTCATTCTTATGCATTTTCCTCTTTTTACCACACTTCTAAAATTCCTCTGGCTTTTTCTCCTTGAATATCTCTGTAGCTTACTGTTCTGCTTGCCCATGTGGTCCGTCTTGCACCTCTGAGCTAAATAAAGTTCTGTATTATACACAAATTAAAATGCACTCCATCCTAGATCATCTCCAATAAGATCCTGTGCATTGCAATCAGTCAAAACCACTCTCATCCAAATGCCTAATGGCATCTTCCTCGGCAACTAGAATTCACTCTTCTCCTTGTTCTCTCAGTTACCCAACAACTCCAATCCTTTTAAAAAATGCCCAACCTCTTATGACTATCTTCCATTACCCTTTTTAAAGTCTTTTTTTTTTAATCTTTCCAATTCCTCTGTCACTGAGTCCTTCCTCTAAGTATCTTTTAAATGTGATACTCCCAACAAATACCATGATAATCTGACACCTGAACACCATAAGCAATGGTGTTCACTCATTGTAAAATCTAAGTTGCTGCTTCTTTTTCTACCTGGCTTTTGTAAGCTCTGGTTTTGATGAGTATAGTATTCAGCACAACAAAGCTCATGAGTTTGAACTCCAAATTTTGCAATATTAACCATATCAAAATCAGCTTTCGACATTTGGAGGAAGGTACCTTTTTGGATTCCACATATCTCTGTGAAACCATCACATCTCATGTACAGACATGCAAAATCAGTTTTTGTCTTTTTCTCCAGAATTCAGGTGGTTTGCTGATAAACATTTGAGTCACAAAGGTGAAAATAAACCAAATAAATGGGTTAGTTGTGATGTCAGTAAGCTGAATAAGGAAAGATTAGTGTACCTGAGGGTTTGAATTCTGAGTCCATCAGAGATTAAGTGTTCTGAGGAAAGCACATAATCAAATGCTATGCAGATGTGTGAACAGGCTAAAAATCATAGCAATAATTATTGTTACTTTTATTTTTTAATAAAAAGTGAAGTAACAAAAAACAAACTTGCGTCCACATGAAATTCTAAAATCTCACATAAAGAAATAATTCTCAACTTTTAAAATTCATGTCAATAAAACCGCGGGATTCCAATCACCCAAACAATTTGAAAACATAGATCAAATAGAAACCATTCCAAAGTTTAAATAAAGAATTGATGATTTCAATCTCTGATTGACACAACATTAAACAAAGTGACCACAAAATCGTATCTAGATTTGGACTTTAGGATTATATCCAGTCTTCAATTGCAACAAATTCAGAAAGAAAATCAACTGAATTTTGATAAACCTATTTTACAGAAGTATTAATTCTTTTAAAAACAGAGGCAAAACAATCAAATGAAAAAAACTGTTATCATTTCAAGGTTTGCTATATATTTTTAATACTTGGAACAGTCTCTCTAAATACTTGCTTGTAAATGACAATTTTTAAAAAAATAAAATATTGTGAAGTAATATCTTTTTTGCCAGAATAACTCATGTCTTGAAAGAACTATTCTGCTATATTTATGTGTGTTTTTCTTCTTTTTCCTCCAGCTTTATGTAGAATCTCAAAGTTCTTCGCAGTACCTTATTCTCGCGAGACTGCACAGCTTCTCCTTCTCTGCAATGTAGTAAATGTGAAAGTTGACCTCACAGGTCTTAAATAGGTGCCCTTTGCTTCTATGCTAGTCATGAAAATCACAATTGCTGTAATAATTTGCTCCTAGCAGTAGTCTAGCAGCTGTCTAAATTTACAAGGTCAGTTCTAGCACAACCTAAGCCAAACTTTTTAGAGACCTCAGGGTCAGGTTTCAAATAACTGCACATTCCTACTTTAACCAAAAGTAATCCCTGAGACTCAGCACACTTTAAAGATGAATGTTCATCTCTTCTCACATTTGAAACTTCAAAGGCCCAATTACTACTGGGCTGACATGGGCTGTTTCATGATACTTCCTGCGCAAAGTGCTACCTCTCTGCACTCCATGTTTCTGATGCTTCTGTTATTGCTGGTCAGTTGCTCTTTGGCAACACAAAATTCAATACCAGGTTTCCTCTCACTTCTTCCTTGCACTTGTTAAAAGCAATTACTGTTAGCATCCACATTTGAACTTTGAGTTCTGTTTCTGGGATTGTTTATATTCTTTAGGATGGCTACATTAATCACCAGCTATTGGGTTATCTTACAGTCAAAACTATTGGAAACACCTGGCTGGAAGATAAAAACAAAAGTAAGGCTACCAAAAATATCAGGATTAAGCTCAAGATAATGCCACTATAACATTGTCTGTATGCAATCTGCTTTCAGGGAAAAAAACATTGACAAAACAAATCAATTGTTCAAAAGATAATGTTTCTCTTGGTAGCAGCAAAGCTGTTCAAAGTGTATTTGTGCATTTTTTCTATTTGGAGTGTTTAGGTGCTATTTTTATTTCCTTTCAATGACTTAAAGGTTTTTAAAAATGGAACAAATCAAGAGCAAAAATTTATATCACTATCAAATCACACACCTTTTGCTTACGACTTTCTTTCTCTAAGTGAGTATTTTGAACAATATTTTTCTCTCATATCAAATCAAAACTTCACTATTCTTCAATTAGTATCAATATCCAATTTTTTAAATAATTTAAATAATTTTTTTATACATCATAAACAAAAGACCTTGGTTAATTCATTAAATTCTTAGTCAATATGTGACAGAAAAGGAGAACAATCCTAGGATGGCCCGTTTCTGAAAGGAACCATGAATTCATAGGACGGATGGGATGGGTTTAGAGTGGATAGGGTGGAAAGAATAAGATTCCTAGTATAAAATACTTACTTTTTTTCATTTTTATTGCAGTGGAATTAATTTTAATAGAATTAGGTATAATAATATAGTTTGCACTGAAATGTTCACATAAGAAATACCTCAGTGACTTCTGAATCATGATTTAAAAGATGTGAAGACTTATAATGTATTTAAGAAGATTAGACCTAATACAACTGGAAAAAAATTCAAAGTTCAGTTGTGTCTTGATATTAACCTGCAATCTTGAAATTGTTTGTCCTTTATAAGGGAAAAAAAAAATCAGTGAAATCATTCCCAGTAACTTAATACCCTTAAATGGTTTATAATAAAATGGTTTGCTCTTCTTTCAGGGATTTACCTTAATGATATCATTCCAAAGGAGTCTGGTTTAGATCAAACTGGGTTAAAGATCATGACTGTCAAAAGATGATGTCACTTAGATTCCATTACTAATAAAACCAGAGGTCATTTTGAGTACAGAAACAGATTGATATTCATGCTTTCTTTACCTCTAATACCTTTAGTCATGCATTACAAAGGTAAAACTTGGCCCATTCCAGCGTAGTTCAAGAGCACAGTACATCAACATCATATTTACAATTTGTGAGCATAGTTGTTTAAAAAGTCAATGGCAAGAACCATCCAAAATCAATTTCAGTAAATGAAATCACTTTGTCTAGGAGATTCTAATTTCTGCATTTTACATAGATTAAGGTTGGAGATGCAAAAATCGCATCTTAATTTATCGATCCATGTAGATGTAAATAAAAACAGTCAGTACATAGCTAGTACTCAGTAGAATGACTGTGAAATGTAAAGTTAGGATAACTCAATATAAGATTGAAAGGCTAAAATCTTATAACCCATTTACAACAGTTCAGCAGTTGTAAGTTCTCTTGTCTTACCTATTTATCATTTTGCATCTTCCTAGTATTGTTTGCTGGTATTTTCCAGAACTATCCAACTTTCTCTTACACCTAGAAAACATTAAATATATAATTAAAATACAAATAAAACAATAAGAGCAAAATAAAAAAAGATGAATCACCTGCAATGAAGAACTGCAATTATCATTTAGAACAAGAAACAACAGAAGTCAAATTAAACAAAAGAATATTTGCCACCATGGGATGCTGAAGTTGCACGAAGTAGTAGCCACCAGTGAAATCTCTAAGAAGTCAAACAAAATAAAGCCCTGTGATTTTCATTACAGGTTTATGTCCTGCCATCAGCAGACTAATCTGTGAAAGGAAAAACAGGTACAAAAGACTGAGCACTTGAGTGTAAGAGACGTGTCTAGCGATGATGGAGCTTGGCCTGAGTACTTAGGATCCTACTTTTCAACTCCTGCTTACCTGATTTCATTATTTTAGCAATTAAAATCCAGCTAAATCTACTGCTAAGACTCCAGAAAAGATTGAGAATCAACTCTTTCCGCTAGCCAAGATTTCATTTACTTTTGTGCATAGTGGGAATCTTAGTAAAGACCACTAGATGGTGGTGTGACAGACAGGGCAACGACTTCCTTGGACGTTTGTGGTGCCTCCTAAAAGACCTGGTCTTTGTTAGCTCTGACACACGTCACAATGAAATGCTATGGTTCTTCTCTGCATTCATTTTTGATACAGTTCCTGTGAACTTAAATGTTACCTATTGTCAAAACATTTACTTCAGAAGTATGTTGTAACATGTTCTTCCACACTCTGCCCTCAGATATTCAACCAAGGCTACCTTATTATTCCTTAATTTCTCCTTACTCTTTCTTCTTCATATTTTCCCATGCCAATTCTCCTCCATCTGCTTTATTATCAAGGTTTCTTTCAAATTAGTTTCTGCTGTGCATCCTGTAAGATGTAAAAGAACTGGAAACAAAAAGCAAAAAATATCAATCATTATTTGTCAAAGACGAACCACCATATTCTGAAACCTGCATCTCTTCCCTATTCTGCTTTTATTTTTTGTTATCCTTTGTGTATGAAATAGTTAAAAAAAAAAAAAAAGAAAGAGATCGACTTTTTGTTTCTGAAATTTCAGTATGACAATTGAAAAAACTAATATTAATAGAAGAATAATGTTTAAACACAAAACTTTTCACAAGGGAATAATCTCTTGCTTGAACTTCAGAAAGGCTGTATAAATCAATTTAAATGAACAATTCACAATATACATTCCTGATAAAATGTTTAACTTGTATTTAAAGTAATGTGTGTTAACTCAACAAAGTTAATTCTAATATGGATAAATAAACCTTTGGAAAAAAGAAACACTGCCAGATACTTTATAGGTTGAATCAACCATACAACCTGTCGAAACACATGAATTACCTGCTGAATCAGATATTTAATCTACTAAATCAAAGTTAACACCTACTGAGTCAAGCATAGCACCTAGCAAAAAACTATTAGTACAGATTTATATGTATCCAAGTGAATTACAGTAAACACATTGATCAAGAAATACAAAGTGGGCTCCATCTATTTATTGCATTATGTTTAGATAGCAACAAGTGTTCTGCTATGAGGGAATTTCCCATTCAAATAGCACGAAATAAGGTCTTCCTTTTGTGAGTCAGTTTTCTTCATTAGATGGCACAGATCCTCACCAATGAATTCACAGATATTCTAATGTCTCAGCAGAACTTGTAGGAATAATCAGGGCGAGGGGCAGGGAGAAGACATCTGTGCAGCTGCTTTGCTCCCTGCTTCTTTTATTATTCTTTCCCTCATATATCATGCTGGTACACATGTAGCTGCAATGAAAAGTATGCGAGAAGGAGAAAAGGGGCTCTTGTCCAATGCAACTGAAGAGAATTTCAGTTTGTAAATCTGTTTGTTTCAGCAGCAGATGGTTCTGCACACTATACCTTTTCTCAAATTCTCCAGTCTTTCTACTTGTACAAGCTTGTATATAGGCTTATTTTTTTGGAATGAAACATGCTACATCTATGCTGTCTTTTGTCTCCATACAGACTCTTTTTGCTGAATATTTGTCGGTTTTCAGTATTTTGTTTGACAGACCTTCTTCATATAGAGACCAGTGAATGTTGCTTTTTAATTCCATTTGTTCCTTAATATTATGAAGAAAATACTAATGTCCCTTAGCTATAGTATTAAGAGGTGTCCATTTGCATCTTTTTTTTCTACATCTCATACTTTCTGATCAGGTTAGAGCATTCATTTCATTCCATTGGTTTTGTGCATTGATATCCATAGAAAGTACATTTTTCCTTTAGATCTGCCATTTCTTAGGTCCTATTGTTGTCTTTTAAGAGCCATTTCCTATCTTTTTGATTACGGCCTGATTATGGCTTTTGAGATATAGAATATTTGCCTATATTTGTGTTCTAATTTGTATCAGGAGAGCAGTTTTGAACTGCCAATTGTCCCTATTTACTCTATTTTGATAAGCACCACGGAGCTGCCATGGAGCACTTGAACGGAAATCCTTTCAGGTGAAACTAAGGAAGAAGGAACAGTTCCAATGCACACCAGCTGCAAAATGGGCTGGAGGCTAGAGGATAGCCTGGAGTTTATCCCCCCATTAAAATGTGACTTGTGTGGGCATGAACACCAAGTGTTTCATGAACAATACAGATCTTGCTTCTACTGGTCTACTTGCTACTGCAGACATAACACAGACAAAGGCAGTCCCAACTACCTTTTACATTCTTCTTTAGCAGATCTAAGACCGAAACTCATACCCACATACCCCCACTTATACAGAGATTATGGTTTATTGTGATTATCAGTGACAGGACTTGAGGAAACAGTATGGAACTGAGCCAGGGAGGTTTAGGTTGGATATCAGGAAAAGGTTTTTCACCCAGAGGGTGGTTGGGCGCTGGAACAGGCTCCCCAGGGGAGTGTTTACAGCACCAACCCCGATAGAGTTCAAGAAGCATTTGGACCGTGCCGTCACACACATGATGTGATTCTTGGAGTGTCCTGTATAGGGCCAGGAGTTGAACTAGATGATCCTGATGGGCCCCTTTTAACTCAGCATATTCTGTGATTCTGTGATTCTGGATATTTATGTTGACTCTGCACAGGAGGAAAAATGTATTAAAATTTTTATGTAGACAGTAATGTAAGAGCTTTTTTGCTTTTAAAAGATTCATTCAGGGAAGGTGCAAACTCCAAAAATAATCTCATAATGAAATAACTCCTCTTAAAATGAAAATTTGCAGCTAATATTTGGGTAAAGCTACTGTAACAATGAAAATTAGTCAAAACACAAAACATTTCAAGATTTTCTAATTAGATTTTTGATATATTGAACAGTAATCTATTTCATTTTCACTGTAGGGAACGTTCCATTCTGATGCAGCACTTAATAGTTACCTGTCAGTAATAGGTATGCAGAAATAAGAAGTAAATTATGTTCTTATCATAATTGAGTGAGATTGGTTTGCTTTTCTGTTGTTCTTTTCCTCTTTTATCATTGCATAAGAAGGAAAATCTGAATTCTGGATTATAATCAATAAAGTAACAGACTTTCTGCAAAAGGGTTTTGTTGATTCAGTGACCTAAGATATTTGAGTGTTTGGGCTGGTTATCAATAGCTTAACATGATACTGGAAATAGAACACTGACTCTTACAGAAAGATTGCATGTTGTCCAGCAACCAAGTTATGTTTCCAGAGGATGAATTTTCATATGGCACGTAACTGTGAAACAGGTTTTACTCATTAATACATGACTTGTTACTGACCTAAAAGAAAATTGATTAGTTATTTGCTCTGCACCATGCTTGAGATACCAAGAAGCAGCTGCATATGTCTTTTATCTATGGATTTGTCACACAGCATTTTCTGTTCATACACACAGGATCAAAAAAAACGTATTTGTTTTACCTAAAGCAAACAACGGCATCCATTATGAACCTACTTCAGCTCCTTTGGTATCTTGGAATAGGCACACACTAAACAGAAAGTGACATATATGGTACGTCTTTCATAAACTGAAATACGTTGTTTACGGTGGCTGAACATTTCTTAAAACCACAAGATAGCTACAATTTACACTGAACACGCAAAGGAAGAGTACTCATTATCTCTTTTATAAAAGCCAGCAAAATGATCTAACAATGTCTGATACTGTTGTTCATTAAAAAATCTAAGTTTTGAAAGGTTAAATAAGTAATTATTGTAGAAAAAATGCAAACTGTTCTGCATATTAATGAAAAATTACCTTTTATTTTTAGATAAAATAGATTCTTAATTCATCTGGTTTTGAATGGTTAGTGTCAAATTATATAATGAGATAAAACATTGTCTCTAGGATAATAAAATAATAATAAAAAAATAATAACATTTGATTAATTATTATCAGAGCAATACCAGTAAGCATTATAAGGACAGACACAAAAAATTTCTTTCTTAAGAACTTAGAATAGAAATAGTAGCAGAAGGGAAACGAGATCAAAAAGGACTATATAGGAGGAGAAAAAATGAGTTTGTGCATTAAGAAGATTGTATATGTTAAAGGTTTTTGTACCAGGATGATTTGGCATTGATTAGGACTCTCCAAAGGGAAGGAGTTAGTTGGACGGAATTAGGTTTCCAGTGTACTCACTAGCAGCTCACTTCCCTCCTCTTTAACTCAGTCACCCTCACTAATAGATGACTAATGGAATAAGGGAAGCAAATGTTGACTTCAGCATAAGAACATTTGTAATCACTGTGGTTTCTTTTTCCTTCAAGGCTTCAGATGCATCTCACTCTCCTCTGTCACTGGAAAAATAAGTAGTTACTTTTAGAAGGTGTTTGACAGAGACATGCTGTATCATCATGCTGCTCCACATACCAGCTTCCTTGGAACATGTCATATACTTCACTTACTCTGTCCTTGGGCTCTTACCAAATCACTCATAAAAATCTGTAAATTCAGGTATTTTGGCCATAAAAACCAGAGAACTATCTTGATTATGAAAGAGCAGAGAAAAATCAATACCACCTTCCACCAATTTGATCTCTGTTGTCTTAATACCCTGTATTTTCTCTAGGTTACTGCATTTCTTTTAAGGATTTAGTGCCAGGGATCTTAATACATCCTTACTGGGATCTGGCTGTCAGGACTCAGGGACACCTCAGTCTCTGCACAGCTCTGGGCACCATCCTTGCTGATGATGAGTAGAGGCATGCAGGCAGCACCCTGACATCTATTTGGAAAAAAACCCTTAACAAATTCCCTGAGTTTCAGTTTGGTGGCTGTTATTTCTATGGAAACTATGAAGCCAGGCAGTCCTGTTTTATAAATGTTTATGCAAACATAAGAAAAAAAAAAAAACAGTGGAAAAAACAGTATTTTGAAAATTCAATCTGAAGTATACTGAAGCACTCTGACATACAGCAGTGAAAATTACATACTTGGTTGGAGGAAGTATGAACTCCAGCACTCCAGCACAAGTTTCTTTTCAGGGCCTATAGTTACTGCAGGTGTATCACTTGACTATGAAAGGAACTTCTGAAATGAAAAATAAACTTATATGTAAACAAGAGTGCAAACATATTTTTTCAGTTATAAAATAATTGGGAAAAAAATTCCACAATATATAAAATCCTCTCATTTGTAATATGAGATACCTTTGCAAAATTTTAGGAGACAATTTTGTTTAAAGTGCCTTAAATCTAGAATTGAAGAAATATTTTGTTGTAAATTCAGAGAAGCTTTTAATTGGGAATAAAAGTTGAGAAATAAGTACACCAACTAGTGAAACTTTTTTTCCTGAGAGTACAAACCTGATTGCTCTTATGCTGCTTACATCCTTTTTGCATTTCCCATTTTCCTTAAAGAACTGAATCATTGTGTTGGATATTGTACTGGAAACTAAGGCCATGTACAATTTGAAGTCCTTCTCAGGTTCATTTCTTGATTTATTTTTTCATTTCTTCCTTCAGAAGTTTCTTTGTAACAATTGCATTAAGATCCTTCCATTCTTTTTGAGAAGGAAGGGGACAAGGGCAGCTGCAGATCCATCGAGCAGATGCAGATCCAGAGGGCATTAGCAAATAAGCAGTGGGCCCAATAATATCACTAGCAACTCAGAAATTAACCAAAATGGAGGAACCACACGGTGATGAAGCTGTGCGCCTGATGCACTCTCAACACCCACTCCATTCACTGGGATCAAAGTCAAAAAAAATCAGAACATTTATGAAAAAGACACCATTACAGGCCTCCTTCAACATACGAAAGTCAAGGCACCCACCCTTTCCTCTGCAGCAACTCCTCTGAAAACAAGACAGACCGTGCACACAAAGGAGGCTTTTTCTCTCAGCTTGACAGCCCACTGCATGCAGGCAGATAAAAGCATTTTGGATCCTTGCCAGGAGAGAAACCTTAAAGCAGCTTCATTAGGCAAAAGTAAGATAATCAGAGTAAATATACAATGCTGCCTTTGTTACTTAAGCTGTTTGATTGGCTGTTTTGCTGTTGGCTGGCCAATTAATACCCTGAGCACAGGGCACTGTCAGTGCCGGGCACCTCAGGGTGCATGTAGGAGTGTCAGCATTCGATGCATGGCAGGAGTTGCAAAAATAGCTCTGCAAAAATCTTCATATTTCCTGCTTGTTCAAAGCTGAGAAGAGATCCATCCAAGAGGTCACTACAGCTTGGTAATTATGATTTGTGTATGTTAATTATGTCAATGCAAGTAAAAGTGTGGAGTTTGAGGAAAAAAAATATTAATTTGTAGTAACAACCTGAGTGCTGGCCCCAGCGGTGCAAAGGGGTAGGTAGCAGAAAGGGCAAGCAGAGAAAAAAATTATCCACTGATGCTAAATGAAGAGATCTGTGACTCTGCAAGTAAAAGAGATGTGCTAAAGAAATTCCTTAGAGAATTGTCATGTCATGGTGACCGTGGAATCAGAGTTGGATGAATGCTGAGAAGATGAACTGCAAAATGAACATTAAAACATCCTATGCTACGGTGGGAATACTATAGGGCCTTTGAGCCTAACTCCACAGATGAGCTGAAGACCTGTTCCCATCCATTCTGTCAATAAGATTGCAGGACATTCGAACACTATTTCTGTAGACAACAGAGGTATGTAGTGCCTACAAAATGTTTGTTAAGTAGTTATATTCAGAGTTTCCCTTCAGCTAACCACATTTTTCTGGCAATCTCAGACAACATGTTCCTTAACATCAAAATCTTCTACCACCCATCACAGAACCCCTCCCATCACAATCATGTACAAGTGCATAACTGTAACAGTCTCTGTCTTTCCCAAAACTAAAGGGAAACGTCCAAACGTGAGACTATTTAATTTTCAATCAAGTGGATTAAAATACTAAACCTTCTAAGGATGCAGGAGAGAAACTTGGCTCTTTTTGGTCCAGTCACAGGGGGCAAATGCAAGAAGGAAACTCTGAAAGCTAAATTCAGTCTGCTAGGTAGGGGACTAAAGTCCCTGACCTGCATAAAAACATTCTCTGAAATCGTGCAGGTTGTGAGGGGAGGCAGGCACACATAATCTCCATGTATGACAAAGAAAGAGCCTACATTAGAAAGACTTGGCTGAACCTTCATTGTAACAGAACCAAACTGTCAGCAGTAGAAACTAAAATAGTCATATGGGGTCTCTAAAGTGGAAGTTTGACTGGCAGCAAATGTCAAGCCCTGTATAAGACATTTTAGAGTCTGAGTAGAAGGATAATTGATGGGCTTGTGTTCCTGGGCTGCTGACTTCTTGTGAGGGGTGAATCAGGATATGCTCTGAACTGGCAGTTACATGTGCAGAAGTCATGCAGGATTGTTAAGGCCATTTCTGTGGCAAAGGCTGCATCTAGCAAGGCTACATCCTTGTAGCCTGTGTGTTCTTTATCTCTGCAGCTCAGAAGGATGTAGTGGATATAGAAAATGTGCATACAAGAGCAGAAAAACTGAAATTATAAGTTTCATCAGAAGATGGAGTAGCTACATCACAAGGACAGGTTAGCATCCTTCCTGTAGAGAAGGCTAAGGAAAGGGCCTGACCAGGGGTTATGAATTCAAAGGGGCAGATTAACAGAAATGTAAAGCAGTTGTTCACTAAACTCAGCAGTAGATGAATTCTGTGGCAGGAAGTAAGGTGGCTCCAAGCTAGTATAACATGGATTTAAAATAAAACACCTGTTCTACCAGTGGTTGGAGAATATCTGGAACTTGATGCTCAGGGACGCAGTAGAAGCAGGGAGTTCTGAAGAAGAAAAGGTACAGAAAAAATTCATAAACAGCAGGGTCACAAATGGATCCTAAAAACATGTGTTAAGATCTCACATGCAATATTCTAATACAGTAGCCGTAGAAGCTGGTGGAGTACATGAGTTATGGCTTGCAAGTTGGCCAGACTTCTGCACTCTGCTAAAATGGCATCCTTTGACCTGCCCATGACATAGTACTGGGCTAGACGGACTGCTGGCCTGCCCCAGGAAGGACATTTCTCATTAACAGTGAAATCTTAACACTGAAATATCTCTTGTACTGTGTCAATGATTGACTGCTGAAGCTAATCCTGAGAATAGCTGATCATCACTCCAACACTGTAAACAGTGCCTGAAAGTTTTAATGTCTGAAGTTTGTCCTCGGTGGCTGTAAACATTCACCTGGGCTTCTTCACTTTAATCAGCTTGTACCTTGTTCTACCAAGCACACTTCTCACAGATACTTACACCATGCAGAAAAACAAACTGTCCAGTGAACAGGAATTCAGCTATAATGCCTCAATACGAAGAGGGATGTCATCAAGCATAGTGCCAATAAGAGAAGAAAGATTCATTCCACATGCCTTAAAAAAGCAATAGTGTTTATCTAAGACTTAGCTATAGTTGTCAGCTTGGTTTCCCAAGGGATTTTATTCCAGTCCTCATAGGAAATGTGGCATGCTGGCTACAATTCTCTGACTAGGACACGAGAATGAATCTGCCACTGTAGGTGAGGACTTAAGCAGCACACCATAGCTGCTCCTTGAGAGATCATAAAACACCAAAAGCTGTCACAAATTCTTGTGAATGTCCAGCACAGAACATGCTCTTGAAATCAAATTACAAATGCTCTCCAGCATTCTAAAATGTGTTCTAGATATAGTGATACTATTTCACTGTGCTTTCCTATTTCAAAACAGCAACCACAGCTCTGCTTGTTCTCATTCAGTAAGGCCTGGTTCTAAATAAGCTAAACTGCTCAGGTAACTGAACACTAGAGTATTTGAATTCCAAAGATTTACTATTCACAGCAAAAAGAATTGTTTCCTTTTATCACTTTTAAATTTGCTAACACTCAGAGTAATCGAGTGTCTTCTTGTTCTCACATTATGAGACTAAATTAAGAGCACCAAACCATCTATCTTCATTACACAATTCACTAGTCAGTATATCTGTTCATTCTTTCTTTTTCTAAATTACTTAAGTTAGCTTTTCACACCAGTTTACATGCACTGCTTGCCCTGCTAATTTCTCTGTACTCAATATTTTCCTCCCATTCATCTTTTGATTGTTCAAAAGGAAGGTGATATAAGATGAATATCTTGTTTTCATGTGGTTGCTGAGTCAGAACTTTACTAATTCAAAACTAAACAGGTCTTTTTTTTTTTTTAATCTATGTTTGCAGGCATGGGCTTTGTATCTTTTTTCATGACAGCTCTTACAGACTGTCATGGACTATCCCCCATCTTTGTGCGGACTGATGACTAAATTTTCCTCTCCCCTTCTTTCTTGGCAGATTAAATGAATGGACAACAAAATCTTGACCTCTGCTGAAGGCAGGCAGGGTAGAGATTGGCTGTAGAGAGTGATTGGAAGAAATTAGTATCTTCCAGAGATAGGCAGGAAAACTTTCTATATTCTTTGAGTTGTGTTTTCCCAGAAATTGCAGTAAATAGAATAGAAGAGGCACTGACTGAACATGTAACTATTCTCAGCACATTCTGTTTCTTGAGGAATCAGTTCCTTGTAAGTGTTATTTTCTACCCCCATAGTTAGCAAATCAAAGAGAGTAAGAAAATGCATCTAAAAAGGTAGAGAAGGACAGATGAAAAATGTATTCCCAGAAGCATAATATCTACATGATATGACATTTACCCTGACTGCAATGAATCTAATTTTCAATCTAGTTCAACAGAGCCCTGCAAAGTCACTTCACCGGGTCCAAAGGAAGAGATGATTCCCAAAAGCAAGACCATTCTACTAGAATGCCTGTTTTTAAATTAAGATATTGCCTTAAGAGCCACATTACAAATGCGGTGTAAGGAAAATAAGTAATAAGAAAATAATTACAAGGTACCGGTTATTCCAGCACTTGACCATACTAGGGCATTGTAGTATAAACAGGGTCAAGTGAGAAAAGGCATAAGGTGACTATCAATCAGGAGTGTTCAGCAGCTATAACTGAATAGAAAGTGGGTAATACTAGGGTTATGTTAACAATTTCTGCATTCCTCTCCAAATCATGACAGTCACAGTGACTGGGGACAGAGAAAAGTAAAACAGAAAAATGCAGCCGCAGAAAACTCAATAATGAAAGCAGATTTCAATCATATATAGCCTGGATAAATATCCAGTTAGGACACGAGAGAGATGACACTCCAGTGTCTCATCCAGAAATACTGAAAGCCCCTCTTTGGAGTTGTTAGCTAATCCAAGAGAAGACAGCTAGTGCTTACCTGACTGGCACTGACTGGGATACCATTCAAAATTTTGCTACCAAATACCTACTCTGCAGTAGCTGACAGATGGTAATCACACCTTCATCTGCTGGTGGGATCAGGTGTAAGGGGAAGTGGGACTTAGTTTCAAACAAGGAAATCATCTAATGTGAAAACCTATTAAAAATAAAGTAGAAGGTGCATTTGAAAAGTTATAATACTTGGAAGTCGCTTGGAGATTGCTTGCTGACCACAAAAACACCCCACCACAGGGTTGAGATGGAGTAATTTTGTGAAAGTATATGGAAAGAATTCCATGCAAGGAACAACTGAAAGGCTACAATGCTTCAGCTTGGAAAAGTGATAGTCAAGGATGGATGAGATGGAAGTCTGTGAACTTAATGAGTATCTGTAAGCTTAATGAAGATGCAGAAAAGGAAGCAGGTTCCCTTGAAAGAAGTTAAAACCATGAAACAAAACAAAAAGATCAGTTTCTTTGTGCACAGTACACAATACCTCTGCTATGGGGTCTGGCAGATGTGAGTAGTCCAGCCTTTTCTACCACTACTATAAGGTTTGTAGAAGAAAAATTCATTAAGAGTTTTAAAATAAACTGACGATTTGATCTTCAGCCATCTCTGAAACACAAATGGTTCAAGGCCAGGGGAGAATTTAAAGGAACTACCAAAACACCTTTCTTTCTTTCTTATAATCTTCCCTCAACATCTGCTGTTGTCCAAGAATGATACTGATGCAGATAGACCTTTGGTCTGACATAGTGCAGTCTTTCTTACATTTTTATGAAGAACAAATCAATAACATGAGTTGTAGCAAATTGCAAGGACCAGATGGTACTCACCTAGGAGTTTCAAAGGGACTAAAATATGAAAAAGATGCACTGCAGTAAGTGATTCAGTTAAAATATAAAATGTCCTTGGTAGCATGGATAGTGGGAAATAAAATTTCAGTTCATAGAAACGTTCTCAGACTGAACTGTATTCAGACTAGAAAGCCTGATTTCCATGCTGGAGAAAATATAATAAAAAATAGACTAAGTCTATAGATACGTGTGAACATGAAGAAATAATTTGCTTCTTGTAAGTATATTTTTGGAGTTTATTCAAAGATTCAATGACCAAGTGGAAAATAGTTACTTGACAGTGGCTTTTCAGGAAGTTTTTAACAAGATTTTTCAGTGAAGATTTATAATGAAACTAAGTTTCCATGGACTAATAATGGATATATAGAAAGATAGAAAGCAGTTAATTAAAAAGTTGTTGATATTAAGACCAGAATAGGATAATGCTAGGATGCTGGGACTTCCATTTTACAACAAGCATTAATGATCTAAGAGAGAGAATACTTGGGTGACAACACCATAGGACACAGTCATAATACTGAGTGACTAGGAAATAAAATGGCAGACGATATGAATGTCGGTAAATTCAAAGCAATGTACATGGGAAAATAATCTTCACTGTTCATATGCACCAATGAGCTCTAAACTAAATGTTACCACTCATAAAATCGTGGGACCTCAGGCCAATATGCTGAGGTGTATACAAAAGAAAGCAAATTTTAGGAGTTAAAATGAATGGAATGGAAAAGAAAACATTTTGTCTGAGTTATGTAGACTACCCAAGAACTTGTACACATTTTATATTTCTAGCCTAGAAGTATACAGTAAGATAGTAAAGCCACAGGAAAGGGTAGTAAAAGTGTACAGAAAATTGTTTATGAAGACTGAGTTAAAAGATTTTCATTTTTCACTCCAAATTAAGAAATTACAAGTAAGGAATCCACAGAGAGGTAATTGATGAAGTACAGGATCACGACTTTAAAATTTTGTGTGAAACAAGGAGGATTGGTAACAAGGAAGTGCTGCTCAGACAAGTGAGGAGACATCAAGTGAGATTACCAATTGCAGGCACAAATCAAACTCCCTGAGATTTGTTACCCATAAGTACATTGACCTCCAGGTCAAAAGATCCCTAAATGGAGAACATCCTGGAAGATTCACAACTATCTAGGCAGAAATACATGCTCTGCTTGGCCTGCTCTAACTTCTTCAGATGGAAATCTCCAAAAGGATACAGGACTGGGAAAATTGTTAAGAGACCTAAGTTATCATTCCCAAGCATTTTCAATAGCACTGCCAAAACTCTAAGAGCTGATGAATGAACTGGATTTGTCCACCATATGATTTTTTATTCTAGAAAAACAAAATTTTTCATTAATATTACATAACAGAGATGGCCTGTCACTGCAATATAACAGTGCATTTTCGAAAAGATTTCTTTCTTGAAAGTAGTAGCCAGTAGTCACTGACTACTTTTGAATTTATTGTAATACACACAGATTTCCTTTGGACTAAGGTCCCTAATTTTTTGAGTCTAAATAAAGAGGTGTTTGGTATACTCAGTACAATTCAATTTAAAATGACTGTTTAAAGACACTGCTACTTCTACTATTTGCTTCCTCTTCTAGCATATTACCTTCCTTTTGCTCTATTTCCTCCCTTCCCTTCCATGTCTGAAACAGCTACTAAGTCCTGCTTCTCCATGTTTTCTCTCTCACCCCTACACCTTTTCTCCATTGCCTTTGCTTTCGGGTGAATTTATTAAATAGATAACAGTGGCAATGAAGTGTCATTATTAACAGGGGATAAGAGAGTTCATAGTCACTGTTTGGAGTAGGTTTAAGATTTGAACAGATGCTGCTGTTTCAGCTACAGCTCCATTCACATCTGGAAGACCTCCACAGTATTCAGAATTAAGAGTATATATTTGGGATTATTACTTGCTTATAGAAAATCTTCTGTACTAGATGATCTAAATGCATGATCCAAAGCCAATGGAAGCTACGTTTAACATAGGGCTGATAGATTCAGCTTTTTGCATAAAAAAGAAAGCATATTAAAGGGAAGGATTTCTTTTTTTTCATTTGTTAGTTTTCTTTGAAAGAACTAATAACTATCTCTGATGTGACAGAACTTTCTGAAAGACAGTCTACCATATTTAAATTATCACCATTACCTTTGGTCCCCAGTAAAGCTGCTCATGGTAAACATTAATTTCTCAGGATCACATTTAAGGGAGGGAGGGAATCTTGAGTCCATGGAGTGTTCTGGACTAGACAGACATGTTCTTCATGTACTTTTTCTAGAGTTCTCCATAGGAATTGGGCCATGTTGTGTTTATGAATACAATTAAATTCCCCTTTCTTCTAGCTCTATTAGTAGAATGCGCAAAAGTATCTGGTGAATGGATTTGATGGGCACATTTGTAGGTTTCAGAAATGAGTCTTAGATCTCTTGACCCAGTTCACAGTTCCTGTCACAATTCTCTCTCTAATATTTTCTATGAATACTTACACATCACCTGAAACTTAGGGTAGCTAAAGCACATGCCTAATACTTTATTCTTGTTCCCCTTTCAGTGTGGTTATTGCCTTTCTTAGGTTGATACGTATTTGTGCCATCTCTTATTTTGCCCCTTCATTAAACACTTCAGAACCAGATGGAATTTTTTTTTGTAATGTCTTCAGTATATTTCATCTAATAGGTCCTTCCATGTTTGTTCGTGTTCTTATTACCCAGTATCGCAACTTTCATAATACATTTTCATCTGCCTTTTGAAAGTATTACCTTACTAATAGCCAATCAGAAGTAAGCTGAAAAGACAATTTTTTTGTCTGTATTTTTTTAATATTTTAGGCTTTTTATTTCATCTATTCAGAAGTTAATATAAAGCTTTATTTGCACCACTCTGTTCAGTTTTGAACCAACTGAAAAGAGTCTGAAAGACAACATTGAGATTGATGAGAAGGTTTGTGGAAAGACTTGATGAGTTAGGGTTGTTTAACCTAAAGAGAAGATTGAAGATAGGCATGGAAGTATTCAACTATGCAAAAGGCTGCTGCAGGAAGGAAAAGAAAAATCTGTTTTCCATGTTCAAGTTGGATAGAACAGGAAATAATGGGTTTCAATTGCAACAGGGAAGATTTAGGTTACTAATATGAATTTTTTTTTATAGTGATCAAAGTTAGCGAAGCATGGGAACAGATTGTCTGGGGAGTCTGTGAGACTTCTCCTTTGGAGATATATAAAAATAACTTGGACCAATATATACCTGAGGTGATATTTGCCTTGTTGATTATGCCTTCTGGCAGGAAAGATGGATTAGATGTTCTCTTCATGCAACCTTCCAGCCTATTATGATTATAATGTTTATATTTCTAAATTTATCCACTCTCTTGAGACCTTTGAAGACCAAGAACTAAGATCTCAAATTTGATTTGATAACTGAGGAACAGTCAGTGTTTAATCAAAGAAAAAAAGTTGCTTGTTGAAGTGCATCTACTGTATTTAAATGTTAAGACATTGGAAATTTTTCTATATATAGGAATGTATTCCCATGCGAAGTGTGTTACTGTAATAGCCTGATTCAAAAGACAAAAAATATATGGCTCACTGTGGGCACACTAGCAGCTGACAAGCTGGAATACTGCCTCCTCACTATCCACAGATGAAAGAAAGTGCAGCAGCTGTTACTATTCAGGTAGCTGGTAGTGATGAAGAGCCCAGGAGGAGCCTGAGGCGGTCTACTGCCTTGACAATTGCAGGACAGATGGCCTTAGTTGTGATTTATATTACTAAATATTTTCCTCTTTCCACCTCTGTGTTGCCTGAATCTAACATCGTTCAGGTGGTCTTCACCCAGGGTATGACTCGGGTAATGAGGCATTACTCTTGGAAGAGGTGCAGAATTATATACTACTGGCATGTGTGTAAGACTACACAGGACCTTTTGTTCAACAGTCAGTCTTAAGTGCTTGTAAATTAATCTTTTCTATAGTTTTGAATTATGGTATTTTTATTCCTTCTAGGAGTAAGATTGTGTGACTAGCAGGTTTCAATAAGGCAACTGCAGAACAGGCAATCATCCATTCATCCAGTCAGAAAGCCTGCTTTAAAACTTTCTTGCTGTAACACTGCACTCCCAGTAGCAGAAACCTGACATTCAGGCAGAGCACTTCTTAACAAATTTCTCCTTTATGCAAAAATTTCTCCTCAATTAAAAATTAGTGAAGAAAAGTTTTCATGGCATGAATTGCAGACCTTTGATCTTCTTAATTCTAAATGCAGTTTTGAGAGAAAAGTTCAAGCTTCCAACTTGATTAAATCCAAAAACATTTCTAAGATTTTTTTTTTATTTGGGACAGATGAATTAAATAGGAAAGGGAACTTATTTTTGAGTATTAAGATACATATTAGAAATCTCCTGAATTGACAAAATGCATTTACACTCCAGAATAATTCAGCTAAATACACTTTAGCAGTAGAAAAAGGAAGGATATATCACTTAGTTTTGGCTATGAGATAGGACAGACTGTCTTTCTAGGTCCTACCTTGCTGTAAATCTGCTTTTCTTTTTCTATAAATACAAAAAATGTTTATTTTTTTATATGATTCCTTAAAAAATAGAAATTACTGAGAGAAAACAATTGAAAGGATGTTTTCCTTCATGGATCTAGATATGGTTCTGAAATGTCCCAATAGCTTCTTCATGCCTTTGATCTCTTGGATGGATATCTGTTTCCCTTAGGGTTTTCTTTGAGTTACCAGTTTGAAAGACTCTGGACAGAAGATATTATTTTTTCTTTTCCTTACTGGGATTTTCAGCAAAAAATATATGGTATTACATATTATATAGAATGCTTACATATATATACACACACATTTATACATGTATACAAATGTATAAGTCATAGAAAAGTTTGGAAGAAGCCTCTGGAGATCATCTAGGAAGGTTAACTTCAGGGTTAGATCATGTTGCTTACAGTCTTTTCAAATCGAGTTTAGAAAAATCTCTTTCCACTGCTTAACCACTTTCATTGTGAATTTTCTGTTCCTCATATTATGTAGTCAGTATTTCTGTTGCTTCAGCTTGTGACTGTTGCCTCGTTTTAGCTCTGCATGCATGAGAAGAGTCTGGTTCTGTCTTTTAATAACTGCTACTTTAGATAGAATAGTTTTATGGAAGTTGTTTAAACGAACACATTTGTTAGATGAATTTGGAGAAATTAATACATTTTCATTTTCTACCAGATCATTTGCCAATCATGACATTTTTTTAAGCAATTGTCTGTTTCCCTTACTGTGAAGTCAGAAGCCTTGACATCTGACAAAATTCTAAATTCTTCGGATATTCAGAGGTACTGAAAGCATCACAGAACCACAAGAAAGGTTCCACCAAGAAAAACAATGGATGCTGGCTCTTCTCTATACAGCTTTCATGGCTGTCCCACTCTCAGCAGCTATTTGACTTGCCATACATATTTAGATATAGTATTCTCCTCAGTTGCTTCAGTTAATATTAAAACACAGTGGAAAAGTAAGGAGGAGGATTTAGCCTTGGAAAAAATTATTACAGAATCTAAGCAAAACAATTAGCCATAGAACAAATGCATGCAGCATAAACCCTCATGACTTACAAATATATATCCAATTACAGTTCTAAAAAAGAGAAAGCAAACACTGAAAAACAGCTTTCTTGGTTGGGTGGACAGACACACGAAGAAGAGAAAGAAAAAGCAATCATCTTCTCTATTTTTCAAACATCAGCCTCATCTTTTTTCTTTTTTTTCATTAAAATAACTGAATTCTGAAAAGTTCTAGTCAGACATTATTTTTTGTCAGCTAGAGGGCCTACTTCTCCATAACTGTGATTCTTTTTTTACTAACATCAAAGGGTCTTCATTTTTACCAAAACACATGATCTACAGTGTTATGTTCTGTCCTCATAATTTCCTGTATTTTTAAAAATATTTTTAAATAATGTCAAGGTCAGAAAAAAAGCATCCTCATCTTTCTTCCAATTACTTGTCCACAAAAGTTCTTTCTTAGCAAGGTTTTTCAGACCCAACTGGAAAGTTTAAAGAAAGGACATGTGAGACTTCAGAGATAATGTGCTGTTTTACGCTTGGATTATGCTCATGCAGTCCGGAGCCGCACATATGTTTAACTCATGTCCTGTAAAGTGTTCACGGTAAAAAAAAATAAAAATCCATACATATTTGTTTTATTATAACTAATGGCAAAAGTCAAGATATGTAATCATTGGTTCCAAATGTAGTGGCTACTGCCTAAAGTACAAATCCAGCATCACCGATGAAATCTTCTTCATAGAAGGCAGGTGAGTTATTATTTACACCAATATAGCTGCATTTTCATTCTTTTTTTATAAAGACACTGAAAACTAGTTTTCAGATATCCTGCCTGTATAACAAACTATTCTTGATCAGATTACCTTTGATAGTAAGTTTTTCTCATCATCTCTCACCACCTAATATTCAGAATATTTAGTTTAGAATTATAACTAGACACTAAAGGCAAATAATTTCCCTTTTGTGTCTGACCAAAGAGAAGATTAAAAAAACAGGGTCTCAAACGGACAGAGGAAGTTTTAGAGAAGCTGGAGATGTTCCTGAAGAAGATTGTCAGAAGAGGAAATTACGGGATTTTTGAGACAGAAATGCACAAACTTCATAAGGAAAAAATGTAAAACATCAGAAAGCTAAAAAAAGGTGGTAGTGATCTCATTTGCATGAAGGTATAGACTTAGTACACTGAAAAATACTCTGGTGAAAGAAATAAAACAGAGTTGTATTAGGCAATATGTGTCATGCAATAACCAGAGCCTAGGAATATTCTCGCAGTGCTAAATGCTGAAGTCAATGAGCATCTAACTCCTCATTGCAAGACATCCCACCTGAGATTCTCAAACATAAGCTCTCCAAATAATGTTTCTATCATGTTAATAGAGGTGATTGTTCCAACAAAAGAATCAGATATTGCGCTTTGTTTGGCTAAAAAGGTGCAAACTGTTACCCACAAAACAACATTCAATCATTCTGAGACACCTTCAGACATCAGCACTGCGGCTGTAAAGGGTCCCGTAGCTCCCACTGTGACATGATGCATCCTAGGGCTCAGCTGGGTTCACTTGCCCTGGCTCTCTGTCCGGGGCTCCCAGAGCCTCTCGCAATTTTTCCCTCAAGGAATTTGGATGAAGCACGGGCTGCTTCCATGCCAAATGTGTCTGTGTGCATTGAGGACTTGGTATGACCACTGGACCAATCTCTCAGGATACCACCATTGCATGTGACCATTGTTTCTCATTACAAACGCCCAACATCTATTTCTGGGAAGTGGTGGCACTAAATGCAAGTGACATTTATCTTTTTATTTCACACTGTGCCACCTGATACATCTGGAGGCTCCGAACCTTTGGTACGAATTTTCTCATGGGCAAGCATGCTGATTTTCATTCATTCTCCACAGAAGAGAATATTACTGTGAAACCTTATGTCTCAGCAGTCCTGCATTGTATTTTGAGAGTTGAATATGACTATGTAGCCTTTTTGGTATGTTTCTAATTATGACATCAATCTTCAGAAACCCATTAGATCAGCGATAACAAAGCTGATATCTTTGATATTTTACAAGAGATATTCTGAATTTTTTTGCAAGTACCTGCAAGAAAAATTCCATAGATATCTGATACATAGGATAGAAACACAGAACATGGTCTCCTTTTTCTTTTTTTAATGCAACTGTAAAAGATTGGAAAGTGGGGGGGTTTTGGTAAAATACTTAGTCTTTCATACTTGCACAGAAAAACGTCACTCTGATTTCCCACACTTGACATCACATATTTATGCAAGTTCTGTAGTTCTGTGGCATCTGTTGAACTTCAGCCATCTGGACTCATGTTCTAGCCTTAGGCATCCATAACCTAGCAATATTTAACACATCTCTTTCCATATAGAAATTCATTTGGCATCTTCTGAATTGCTGTTTTGAGCAAAGGTCTAGTAAAACCAATAGTCTAGTAGAGTTCAATTAGACCTTTGCTCGAAACAGCAACTCAGAAGATGCCAAATGGAGGAAAGTCTGTAGTAAAGTTTTTCCTTTCAGATTATTTGTGTGTAAACTCTGTTTCAAATACCAACATATTCCACTTTTCAGCTAGCTTGAAGATAATACACAAATTAAATGGTGTGCGCTCTCTCTCTGAAAAACCTAAATCAGCAAATGGATATGAAAGCTGCTTCCGACCTGTTCTGAAGTCATTATCATAGTGTTTAAATCAGGACAATCAGTTGCTACGCTGTCAAATGGATTGACACTAAATGTTGTGAGGTTTGATCAATCTAGGAGAAAGTGGGTTGTTATATCACTTCATGGTATTGTGCATGTCAAATGGCCACAAGGAAGTAACACAAGAGTTTAGAGTGCCTTAAATCTAAATATCCTGTGGTGATAACCAGTGCCTATCTTTACGCCAGATTTTTGATCTAACATTTCCTTAGGCTGCATGATATTTTCTCATCTATTCTCTTCAGCACAGCAAATGGGTATGTCATACCACATATCTAGTTCACCGCTTTTCTGACAAATGTTATATGGAAGACTGAACCTTATACCAAACTTTTCAGTATTTTTAAGTATATTACTGCAAGGGCTTCACCTGTTTTATGACAGTTTATACATGTTAGGCTTTAAATTTAAAATTCTATTAATGCAATAATTGTCCTTGTTTTTCAATCTTCTGGTGAAGTGCCTAATGAAGAACAAGCACTCAAAGTGGTCTTTTGTCTAACTCTTGTCATATAAGAACAGAAGGAATCTCAGCAGCTCTGTGATAATTCAGATCTCTGCCCTTTGAGTCCTTGTTTTCTCATACTGTCACCAAGTAATCTATGGTTCTTTTGAATCTGTGTCTTCCACAGCAGGATCTTCACTTTTGTGTAGCCAATATGCAAATAAGCACTTGCTTGTGCTTATTTTTCTCTCAATATTTCTTTTTTTTTCTTTTTCAAAAGTATTTCTCTGGAAAATAAACATAATGATCCTCATAGAACAGTTATGATTACTGGTAAAAAATTCTTTAGCAATACGAGCCTTCAGTCATCAAAAGTATAGTTAACACAGAACCAAAGAATGTACGATCTTACATGATAATATTCAAAGATTTCTTTCTTCTTTCCTCAGGAATTAGCTGACAGCAGTCTACGATGGGTATGTGGGTCCTGCTTGTAGCAACTCCAAGTCAGTGTAATTTGAATACAGTTTCCAACCAGGACATTAAATACAATGAAATTGTATGAAATGCACAGAATCGTGGAATGTCTCAAGTTGGAAAGGACTTTAATGATAATTTATCTCCAACCCTCCTTCCATGGACAGGGACATCTTCCACTAGACCAGGTTGCTCAGAGCCCCATCCAGCCTGGCCTTGAACACCTTCAAGGATGAGATATCCACACCTTCTCTGGGCAACCTGTTCCAGTGCCTCACCAACCTCACTGTAAAGAATTTCTTTCCAATATCTAATATAAACCTCTTCTCTTTCAGTTTGAAACCATTCCCCCTTGTCCTGTCACTATATGGTTTTGTAAATAGTCTCTTGCCATGTTTCTTGTAGGCTCCCTTCAGGGACTGGAATGCCACAACTAGAACACCCCGAATCTTCAAGGGTAGTCATTAAATGAATTTGATTGCAAATAAATTACTTAGACCAGGTTCTTTGTTTGCATGAAACAGTGTTCTCTGCTCTTCTTACCCTTCAAGGAAGGTATGCCAGTTTCTTTATAGAGATATTTGGACATTTTGTTTCAGCCTAGTCTAACGGATGCTTATATATGCTTCTCATGACCTCTAGCAACTTTTCCAAGTGTAGTAATGTCATCTAGGCAATTCTGGAGTCCAGCCTGCCTCTTGAGAATCAAAAGTACTGTTTGCAAAATACATACGTACACAGCATTTTTTACACTTATTGGATTGCTTATTCCATAAGGTCTTTGTTCTCACACAAAACCCTGCAGAAATCCATGATCTTTAGAGAGAAATAAATGTAGGCATGCTGTCCCTACAGGACAGATATAGCAAATAAAGAGACACTATCACACATTGCTTCAATAGCCTGATTTGGTGTGCACATGTGGGATTTTGGGAGATTGTTTTGGGGCTTTTTTCACCAGTGTAACAAAATCGTTTAACAGTGCATGACTACAACTATTCATGTTCAAAACAGAACCCATTCTCCTGGCCAAATCACGTATTTTAGATTGGGATCCATGACAATGGCAGAAGATAATGTTCCTTTCCTCAGTTTGCATTTCTCTTGAAAGATCATAATAATTTTCAGGTTTTGTGTAGATTTTCATCAACAGCATAGTTTTCTGTGTATTGTAATAGTTTCTCAACCCTATAGCTTCACAAATATCGAATCACTGCCAATTTTCTCAGCCTCTGTTCTAAACTCCAAACTTTTCTAATTCCAGTCAACTTGCAAGAGCGACAATAGGTCTGATTCAAGCAGTAAGTACTTCCTAATGTCTGGTGTTACTGTAATCATGTCATATGCCATGTTCTACGACCATTTTAGCTTTCAAGGTTGCATGGGAGAAATCAGCTTCCTTGCAAAAGTTTCTCATACCAGGTCTGTGTTCACAAAGCTTAAAGCATTCAGCTAAGGTGAGTCCTTTAGACCAAGGGAGGGGGGAAAAAATGAACATCAATGAAACAATATTTAACACCTGCAAAGAGTGAGCACAGAGTACATGCTGGTTTCTGCTCCAAGAGAATGTAAAAGCAGCAACACTCATTCCTCAAAAAGCTCTGTTGCAAATTACCAGTTCGTTGTTTTCCACCGCTGATCCAAGTGCTGTAACAGACTGTAGGCACAGGTTGGAGGTGCACAAGCAATACGTACCGATGTCGGAGCCAGAGGGATTTCTTTATTACCGATTTTTTCCTGCCCCATGGAAGTGTGCACCAACCCCTGGCGGTCTGAGGGCTGTGGAGAGCCGGGAGCGAGCCTGCCAGCATGGCCCCAGGGCTGGGCACGCCGGGCAGCCCCAGACGCCCGGCAGAGCCCCGCTCCCTCACGGCAGCACAACGAAGCAGTGCCCTCTACTGCCCAGCGCCGAGACTGCAGCGGCACCGCGGCAGCGGCTCGGGCCCGAGCCGCGGCCCGGGGTGTGGGCATAGGCCGTGCTTGCCTTTGAGCCCGACTCGTCCTGCTTTTTTTTCCCCAGGTAGTCAGATTTTCTTGTGCATCAGAAGAGATATTCCTTTGCCAGGTTTGGCATCGCTGGCCATGCTTCTTTTGATGAAGCCCAGGGTATGGTTTTGGGCTTCAAGCTTCATATTGAGCTGTTTGTCTACCAGCACCCCCAAGTCCACCTCCACATGGGCTGCTCTCAATCCATTCTCTGCACAGCCTGTATTTGTGTTTGGAATTGCGCCAACCCAGGTGCAGGACCTTTCACTTGATCTTGTTGAACTTCATAAGGTTCACACAGGTCCACCTCTCAAGCCTGTCAAGGTCCTTCCAGATGGCATCCCTTCCTCTCAGCGTGTCAACTGCACAACACAGCCTAGTGTTGTCAGGAAACTTGCTGAGAGTGCCCTCAATCCCACTGTCCTTGTCATCAAGAAACATGTTGAAGAGCGCTGGTCTCAATACCAATCCTTGAGGACACCACTCATCACTGGACTCCCCTTGGACATCAAGCCATTGACCACAACCCCTTGAGTACGATAATCCAGCCAACTCTTTATTCCCTGAGTGGCCTATCCGTCAAACCCATGTCTGTCTAGTTTGGAAACGAGGATGTCATCCAAGACAGTGTCAAGTGCTTTGCACGAGTCCGGGTAGATGATGTTAGTACTCTTCCCTTATCCACCAGTGTTCTAATTCCTTCATAGAAGGTCACCGAATTTGTCAGGCACAATGACCTTAGTGAAGCCATGTTGACTGTCACCACCCACCTCCTTATTTAACATGTGCCTTGGCATGATTTCCAGGAGGATGTGCTCCATGATCTTGCCTAGCACAGCGGTAAGACTGACTGGCCTGTAGTTCCCTTGTACTTCCTTACTTCCCTTTTTTAAAAACAGGGGTATGTTTCCATTTCTCTAGTCAGTGTGGTCTTTACCAGACTGACACAAATTTTCAAGTATGATGGATGGCGACTTAAAGTCTTCATCTACCAGTTCCCTTGGGACCCAGCAATGTAGCTCATCAGATCCCATGGACTTGTGCACCTTCAGGTTCCTTAAGTGATCTTGAACACTTTTTTCCTAAAATGTCTCTCATTGTTGCGGAAGACCTTTATGAGGCCCAGTCTTGAGACTCTTGTTCTTCAAGAATGATTTCACAAACCATTTTATTTTGATTTGGAATCTCAAAAGGCACAATAGGTCTTAAGTTTTCAAATATCTTAATTATTCTTTTCTTCCACAAGAATGAATTTAAAAATGAGAAAAGACCTGCATTAAACAAGACTTATTATTAGAATTTTAAATTCAAATTTGTAAACAAAAAGTAAATAAAACACACACAAAAGTCCCAGCTTGTATTGTACATGGCTCTTTGGTAGATGGCTAAACATTTCTCGACTAATATTCCTTCTGTATGTCCTCCCTTCAAAAACTGAGGTATCCAGCATTCACAGAATCATCCTTCCTGTCATAAAGCACTGATGGTTTCCTTTTACTGTGTGAAATGGTGTCTAGAACTAGATTAGATCAGGATGCAGTATTTTAAAAAGTGAGATCACTAGATTTACACTGTGGTTTCATGTGTTTTCTCTTCTGTTTCTAATAATCCCTCACATTTTCACCATCTATTTGTCAGATGAACTGAACATTAAACTGATGGTTTTGAAGTACTAACACTTGAAAGCAATAATTCTGAGATTCTTCTTCAATGGCAACAATTTCAGGTCACTCACTCTGTGTGTACAGCCAGGCTTATGCTTCCTCATATAATTTACTGATCATTTATCAGTATTTCTTTTATAATTTTACCGCTGTCATTCAGTGTCACAAGGTCTTGTGAAACTTTGTCACCGCTGTTTCTCCATTTTCTAGACCTGTAGTTGCCTAGATCACTCTTGGAGTCCCTGACACTAACTAGAGCTGGTATATTTTATGTGACCTTCTTTTCGTCTAATGATCAGGTTTTAGGGATCCAATTGCTCAAAAATGAATGCTGCATTTATCTTCTGTTGACAGGTGCCCTGAATAAAAATTCCTCACAGTCGATGATGCTTCTCTCGGAATCAGGGCATACCTTGCTGCCACTAGCAAATTTTTCGGCTCCAAGGTTCTGCTCTGGTTTGTGATCTTTACCACAAAACGAGGTTGGATGGGTATCTGGGTCTCTGTTGCAAGGGCACCCTGTGTGAGAAGAGGTCAGGGGCTGCCCTGTGCTGGACACAGATGCTTCCAGCCTGTTCTAGTTGGCTCCAACAGACCCACTGCAGGGCACAGCTGAGCCCCACAGCCACACTGGGAAAGTGTATTTAAGAAAGGACAAAAGATCCTGGATATGCAGGGGGGAACATAGACACAAAAAGATTGAGAAGCAGCAGCAGGAAAACCCAAAAGAAAGAAGAAAGAAGAGGAGAAAGAGATGCCCAATGGCAGCATCCTGTTCATTGCAGATTGTGAAGAACCTGCTCTGGGGTAGGTGGATATTCTTGCCAGGAGCTGTGGCCTGTGGACAGCACATTCTGGAGCCAAGGAAAAGCATGAAGAAGAAAGAGCAGGAAAAAAACCTGTTAGGTGCTAACTACAACCTCTATTCCCTTGTTCAGCTTGGGGCAGGTCTGTGGACGGTAAGGGAGTCTGGACTGAAGGTGTGAAGTTGATTCTGAGAAAGGAAACATGAGAGATGATATTTTAATGTTTGTGTCTTTGATTTTGTTTGTATTTTGCTACCAAAAATATGAATTTTAGTTGTCAATACATGCCCTTTCTCTGAGTCGTCTGTTTTGCCTGTGAGACTGAGAAATAATAACCCTTCTTTACCTTGGCACATGAGCTTTCTTTTTCACTCACATTATTCTTTTTTCTCCCTGTCCCACCCCACCGGAATGGGAGTGAGAGAGGGCAAATGGATGGAAGTTTTGCTGTTAGCCAAGGTTAGCCCACCACAGTTTCAGTTAAACTTATGTTTTTACCTGGCTTAGACAGAAAACCCTTTAGTAAAATGCCTCTTTACTTTATGGGCAGCTACTGCTTCAAAATACAGACTGCAAATTGATTAAGCCAATCCTGTTTTCCTCATCTTTGGTGATTTTTGCCCTTCTTGCCCCCCTTTCCCCTCAAGCACCTCAAGCATGAGTGACAGATATGAGGATCATGAGCAGTTTGGATCACACTTAGTTCTGTGTAAGTAGTGAGCCTCCCTTGTCTGAAATGGATGCTGGTGGTGAGTTTGAGTCTTTTTGGAATATATTAACATGTTTATCTCCCACACCATTTGGGATACAAGCACAACATCTTTTCATGGCACCTAATTAGAGATGTGTGTAAACACTGGATATAGAGCTAGGCCAGGTGCTTCATCCTGCTAAAGTCTCAAAGTGATTTGGCTTTAGACATTATATAATGCAAACATTAAAGGGTGATGTCAGAAGTCTTTGTAGAAACATATAACAACAAAAGAGCTGATGTTGCGTTTACAATATTCTCAACCTTTAAGAACATGGAGGGATTTTTATTAATTATTTACACTTTAGTTTCATATAGTAAAAATAGTTGAACCATCTTATTTTGAATGTTTACATAAAGTTTGAAAAGGGAATTGGGGGAAAATACAAGAAAACTGCTCTGTAGATACTTAAATATAACTTTTAAAAAACACTTTCATTTTCATAATGTGGTAACATTCCTATTAAATCAACTTATTTATAGAGTAACTGTCTTATGAAATCATGCTAATGACATACCAAGTTAACATAGATGGTGTACATTTTTTTAGACCAGGTTTTTTATTTATTTCCCATTTGAAGTGGCAAAATTTGTCAGCATAATTTCATGCATTTGGAAAGCTGTTCTTTCAACTGTAAATATAGGTACAATATACTATGGGAATTAAATGCACACTTTTAAAATTGACTTCTTCTGAACCAAGTAGACATGTTTCTGAAGTGTACATTTCATCAGATAAGAAAATCAACCAGCCTGAATAATATAAATGTTTCCTGGAAGCACATGCTCACAAAAGGCAGCTAATATAATGAAGATACTCGTAGTAAAAGATAGTTATAATAGTTCCATAAATTTACCCATTTTTTTTGTATTTCATTTTTCCTGCACTTGCATTCTTTTCTGTTTCACTTCATGTATGTATTTCAACTTTCTGAGCTCTTCAGACACTGAAATATGAGAAGAGATTAAAATTATTTAAGATTCAGTCATTAACCATACAGTAAGGTTTCACAGGTTCTTGTCCTAGAAATGAAATGTTAGCTGTCTCTTGTCAGTTAGTCTTTGATGTTTTACACACATACACAGAATAATAAAGATGTATTGATTGACTTCTGTAGAGGTTAACCTTAAGATTTGTTACACTGAGCAGTGAGCACTGACTTAGTCAAGCCAAGGAAGGAGAATCAATCTCTTATTTTCATCAAAGTACCAATACGTTTCTAGGTAGGCATAGAATTTACTTACAAATACATTTGGAGCTCAGTTTTGTAATTGTTGAAAATCAAGATGTGAAAATATAACACCTTCTTCTAAGGATTTTAAAAAAGTAAACAAAAAATTCGCATGCCATAGTGAATGACTTGACAATAATGAATTCTGTCTCAGGGAAACTGAGCATTTGTGTGTGACAATTGCCCAAAAATATAGCTTTATGGCCTTTGGAAGAGAAAAAAAGTGAAAGTTATCACAATAATTTACAGTTTCTATGTGTTCTTAAGTTTTCTACTGAGACATGAGGTTAGTCAGTTACAGACAAACAAGAAACATCTACATTAAATGAGAGTAGGCATAGTCTTTTTTTAAAAAAAATCTTACTTTAAAAAAATTATTTATCTGGGTAAGAAGTAAGTTAAACCACATTCTTGAAGTCATTCTAGGTCTAATAATTAAAAAATAATTTAAAAAACCACAAACTGGGCTTCTCTGTATTTATTTTTGTTCACCGCATATTTGCTTCAATCAGTTCATTCAATCAATTCATTCAATTTTTAAAGGCAATTTTCTGCAACAAAGCCAGTGGAATTGGAAGAAATGTAAGAGAAGTTCTGATAATCTTTAGAAATATTAAACTTCATTTCTATACTATGAGAAAGAATAAATATTTTGTAGCATTTTAATGAAATTAAAAATCAGCTCCACAATTCCTTATATCTCTGTTTCACCAAGCCTTTCTTCTCTGGAAGTTATAATGGAGTCACAAGGAGTTCTTGAAAATTCTGCAAATGCAAGCCTGTGAGATCCTAGCTGAGACTCTCCCAACGCAGGGCAGAACTCCAATCAATTCTCCCATCTTCTTGGTGAGCACACCATAATCATGAAACAAATGGCTGCAACAACAACAACTACTGGCTGGTATAGGTATGCACCAAAAACATAATCAGGAATTGGCTAGGGAGGCAGGTGAAGACTACATCTGTCACCTCCAGATACAAAGTTTCCACTTGAGGAATCTAGTAATCCATAAACTCTCTGAACACACCTCTCCTCTAGATCATCCTTACATCAGGGTATTTCTCCCTGGTCTCATTGTACTTGAGATCTCTCCCAGTTACCTACCACCATGTAGTGAGGAGGTACCTTTCTGTCTTCCCCACTTGAAGTCTCAGCCTGGAAAACTATAAAATTTGAGAGAGTGGAACTTCTTTATGAGGGCAGAATTGTTCTTTTGTACCCTTCTCTCACTTTTTGTAATGTCATTAAGGCAAGTATAAGTCCTCCTTAGATGTAAACGTTGAACAGCACTGAGGCTTGAATATTTCCAAATCTCTTGTGCTTCAGTTTTTAGAGAAGAGAAATACCAAAGCATCGATCTGAAGACCCTTACACCACTTTCTGGAGTATGCAGATACGCCCATTTGCCACAGACTTAATAATACAATATTTTAACAGTGTTTTTTCATTTCCCATTATTGCTGAAGATTAGGCCAGAAAACTAAGGATGACAAAAACTAAAAACCTGAAGGTTGTTACTTGATTCTTTTATTTGATCATCTACTAAAAATCAAAGAAGTAGGGGATCTAATTCATTTCCTTCTTCCAATGGAAAAGAAAGGTTGGACAAGAGAAGGGAAACACTGGTGTTCTTTTCCTTTGAAAAGAGATCATGCTATCTCCTTTATTTTTTCAACAGAGCTTGTGCTAGGATCTTCATCTCAAAATGCCTTGGCACAATCAAGATTTTATCATGAATTTGTTATCTGTCCTTTGGACTATGGCTACATATTTTGTTTTCTCTGGACTTGCTGACTTTAGGGGTAACCAGGAAAAAAGAATTCATCCTCTGAGAGTTTCTTAGATTTAAAAGTTTCCCATCCTACATGTATCTTGAAAACTGAAACCCCTAACTTCTCAAAAAATAATGGAGATGCATGAATTAAAATAACTGTTGTTTCCTTTTTACATCAACCTGGAAATGCTTAATCATTTTAATAGTGAATTAATGTACATTTACATCTCAAAAATAATAATTTTTTAAAAAAAGGTTTTTTCATTTTCTTTTTGAATATGAATACTTCTGATAGATTCTAAGATGGATGCAATTTACATTCATGCTAACAAAAATATGGTGACTGTTTTGACAAGATAACATTTCTAAAATGGAGGGAAAATTTAAAAAAAAATTAGGAGGAATACAAATGATGTCTTGAGCAAAGGTACAATATGCCAGCATAGTGGTGTGATGGGGCTTCTGTTGTTAGAGAAAGGTTAGATGAATGAGGGGTGGTATGAAGACAGATAACATTTTGTTTGGTAGGTTACACTGCTCCCAAAAAACAGTATAAAGCTGTAGATTACTGAAAAATATTTACAAGTTCATGTTGTTGCATAACTTCAGTACATAGTTCTGCATTTCCCAAGATTTTTTTCTTTTATTTTGCATTTCCAGCCCTTTATTTCACTCACTATATCTTCTTTTTTGATCCTATTTCTTCCCTAAATTTTCTTTCTTGTTCCCTTTCACTTCTGTCCTCCAGTTCTTGTCTTAGCTCTCAGTCTCCATTCATTCATCCATACTCCAATTTCCAACACAGTACTTTATGAATTTTATTTTCAAGAATAGAAAAAAATCTCAGCCTCACGCAGTGGAAATTTTTGTGCAAAAGCTACAAAGATAGCTCTAAAAAAGAAAAAAAAAAAAAAGAAAAAAAAAAAAAAGAAGACATCAAAGAAAAATTCCAAAAGGAGGTTAATTTGAAATTTTATTTTTTGAGGGTCTTACTCAAGTGTATTGAAGGCTTTGAAGTGTCAACATTATTTGTTGTACTACCATAGCTAGTGGGTGCAAGTATCCTGTTGGGTCCCAAGGAGAAAAGGTAAACCTTTTCAACCTGAGCCTTAAACCCACCCATGGCTTACATTATCCTACAGCAAAAAAAAAAGGAGTATGTGAAGTCATTGCTTTGGAATTGCTTTCTGGTGAAGCTGTGGGCAGAGAGAAATTGCCTATTATTTCTTATTCTCAGACCCTAATCTCTCTCTTGCCTTCTAATACTCAGAAAAACATTCTACATATATGCAGTTTATATTTTTTTTTTCTTTTAATACACGTATTAATACACACATACTTAATCACAAACTCATGCATAGACTGTGTCTTGAGGATTACTTGTAAATGTTTTACTATTGCTGAGATGGAAAAAATACTTCAGCATAACAAAAACCCCATTCAAACACGTGTATCAGTAGTTCCCAGCTATAAATAAGTATCTAAAACATGTATGCACTACTTATTAAAGACATAGTATAATGTAATGACTTTATTGATAGAAATAAATATCAGAATAAAGTGTTGTCTGGTCACCCATCCTAAGTACATTAAATGTATTGTTTTTCTGAGATTTTGGTTAGATCTTGTGAGACCCTCAAGAAAGAGTCAATGTAATCTGCGACTCCTGGACATGTTTTAAGGTTTCACTGTCTGCAAGTGCCTCTCTGCGCTTGCTTCTCCCTTCCTCTTCCTCCACCCCACTTTGCACATGTCTCAGGAAAAGTGTACTTCAGCCTTCACTGACTATAAACAGATAAAACTGACATGTGGTCAACAGTATTTTAGGGCCTGCAGGTTGTGGTGAATATTCAGCTTTTTTTTTTTTCAAGCTTCTAAAAGAGTTGTTTTTCTATCTCTCCATGGCCATCTTAGTATCACTCATGCAAAGCAAGAAGGACAGGGCAGATCCTAACATCCAGGATTTTCTTCTCTTCTTTGACAGGCAGTAATGCTGTTCCTAAGTGCTGCCACTATTCACCCACGGAAAGGAATCTTTTCCGACCTGCATAACTGTCAAAAACAGACACATATGAATGAGACCTGTGTAGGCTGAGAACTGCAATATCAAAGCACCATTATTTACACACCCTAACAGAAAACACTGGTCCTGGGCTCCCCTTGCCCTTGTCTCCTGCTTAGTTTAACCCCAGGCCACACAGCATGGCTTACTAATTGTGGAATGCTGTTTTGAATACAGGGTTCAAATAGCAAATTTAAACTGCAGATTTAATCTTCCGAGAACTGTTGAGATGTATGTAATTTTCTTCCACAAAAGCTGAACAAAGAGATGGTATAACATTATGATTGTGTAAATCTTCTTTCAACACCTCCATTGTACAAAGTGTAGACTCAGTGATTGAATAGCAACAAACAAAAGTCTCTCTTCAATTAAACTCCTGTGACTCACACACAGAAGGCTTCATCTAACATATCTACTATAATTAGATTCCTCCTTTAAGGTAAAGTGCTTTTGTTTTAAAACATGTTTGTAATAATGCCTGAAAAAAAACATGATAAAGATCAGATATCTATTTTGTTCTCATTCATTCCTTTAAAGAAAAGTCAGAATTTTACACTGGAGTGATTTAAATGTAGCTATAGAACTATACCAAAAAAAATCTAATTAAAAATAGCATGGATTTTTGCTGTTATCACATGAATATCCATCACAATTCAGCACCTATAATCAATTGATATACAGTAGGCAAATGACAGTCTGTAAGTTAAAAAGTATTTCATCAGGTAACCAGGGAAAAAAAGTCAGACTGTTGCCACTTTCAACAATTACACAAATTTAGTGGAAGCTTAAAGTAACTTTCAGATGAGAAGCAGACGTATTGTGTAGTCAGAAAATGTGTAACATAATCATTATGCAGCAACATTCAAAGGCAGTGGGACATCACTATTCATTGCACACTATTAAATATAATAAATATAACTATTCTGTTACAGAAACACTAACCTTTGGTATAAAAAACATAGTGTGGGATGTTATCCTTGAGGCCTTAATGCACCACATTCTTTCACATATAGGTATGTAAATCTTCACAGAGGCAGTGCAGAACTTTTTCAGTTTTAAGAGCTATTCTGTTAAAATTGAACAGGTGAGTCAGACTTTCCCTCACATGAAGAGATGAGGGGGAGAAGTGATGTGTACTCTCCATAATCCAGGAGACGTGCTTTTATACCTGTACTGCATTCTGTAAACTTTTTCTTCATCTATTGGTGCAAGCAGCCCCAAGAGTCTCAGTGGAAGACTGAGGGTATGGCCCAATAGATTTGTCTAACTCTTGAGTTTATGAGACAGTGCTGCAAGATTTATACCCATGGATTGAAAAGATAGAGGGCAGGCTGTCCTCAAACATATGCAAATGAAAATTCAATCATCTGGTGCATTTTTGATATACATATGTGATAGCAGGAAAGTTTGGGCCTGTATAACAAAATGAGGCTAAATGCTAAATGAATACTAATGTTTCCCTTTATTTTATTGCCTTTTATTTATTTATTTAATTCCTGGCACTTGGGAATATGGTTTAGGGATGATTGGGGTGGTGCTACGTTGACGGTTGGATTAGAGGATCTTGGAGGTCCCTCCCAACCTTGATGTTTCAATGAGTCTACGGTTCTATGTTTCTGTGAATGAATGATATTTACATTTTTAGAAGCAAAACTGGGAAGATAATGGATTTTTTTTCAGTTTGATGCCTGAACTTTAGGGTGTAAGAGGAGTGGAGATCAGGGATTGGTTCACATCCAACAAAGTCTGACATTTTTTAAGGCAGAAGTGTTGGATTCTGGCCTCCATAAGAGTAGTCTAGAATGCCTTTGTCTCCTAGGTGAAAAAACAATGACTCAAAGCTCCTCCCAGCTTGCTTCTTTCCAAGAAACAGAGGGGACTTTCCTATTTCCTATGCTGAAATACTGGCCTAGTATTGCAGCATATCCTAAGGCATGGTAGGGCAAAACAAGCCTCCTATTGCCATGGATGGCAAAACATCTGAGGAGAGTCAGATGGTGGAGATCTCGTCTCATAATTGTGGGCAAGGAAAGCCCCCTTTCTGTTCTTGATTTTAGCTGGTTTTATTGAACTGTAGCTGCCAAAATATTTTCAGGGTTCTGCAGGTGTATGTGGCCTGCTTTCTCCATTGCCAGTGCCGCCCAGCTCCCTTGTAGCCTTTCCAGTCTTCTCTACAACCAGGTGTGGGACGCACCTGGGAAGACACATATTCATTTGTCTTGTTCATCCCTCTGTGGAAAAGACTGAGCTAAATATAACCTTTTCCATCTACAACTCAACACTGCTATTATATATGACAATTTTTGTCCAAGAGAATAAAGTACTGTGTCTCCAAAGGTTACCTCTTTTGTTCTGCATAGAGGGACTACACAATAAAAACAGTCTTATTTTCAAAGGAGACTACACAGGTGTCCCTCATGCTTGTTTTATTTTTTGGTCACATAGTCACTGTCACCATAGGTGGCACAAATGATTTCTCTTTTCCTTTGCACTAGCTGCTTTTGGAACCTGTCTGCGAGTGTCTTCTGCAGTATTTAAATGATGCTGTCTTTCCAGAAGCTCTTTTCAAACCCTGTTCCCCCTTACTGATTTATAGGTCACGCTCTGATGCACAGAGCTCCAAATGAAATGGAGTTCAACCAGTAGTAGATCAAGGTGTGCTACAGCTAGACAATAAGTATATTATTATTTAGTTATTTATTTTGCTCTTCTTTTATTTGTGAAAGGGTATGTTAGAATAAAAGCCTTAGCAATAAGTGTGCAATTGTTATGTCAGTAAGTTTCAGGTTAATATTTTCCTATTCCCTAAATCGTTGTAAAATGTTTATTGTTCCCATTCTATTGCTGTTTGTAAAGCTTCTGGCAGCCCTAGGTATGTATTTAAAATAGAATAAAATATTTATTTTTAAAATTCATTTTCTTCTTTCATCTCTGAAAGGGGAAAAAAATTAAAGACCTTTCTTATTTAAAGTCTCATTGAGATAAAATGATACAGTTTATTCCAATGAGGGAACATATTCTCTAGAAGAAAATTGAAAAGCAATTGGTGCTATTTTATTTACAGAGTTCCAACAACATTATTCCTCTTAGTCCTTGAGGAAGTAATATACTCTCGCCCTTAAAACGCTGTAAGTAGTCGATAATCCATTATTACAGTAAGCCGTACACTCTCACAGTAATTATCTAATAACCCCTTATAAAAGACCGTAGCTTCCTAATCTGTTTATAATTATCATTTCAATGATCCTGTGCATTAATGTCTGACCTTCAGCAACTCTGACCTGATCTTAATTAGCTGTAATATCAAATCATCACTATATAAGAAACTAGCCATGACCAAATGAATGAACCCCAGGTACAGCTAATTTCTGGAGCAATTATCTTTTCATGTAGGGAGATTTAAATGATTATCTGCACAATTTCACACAGTTTTATGTAATTCTGCGACATTATAAATTCTGTTTTAAATCATATTTCAAAGGCATGGCTGTGCAGACTGACTTCATATAGTACACTAAGCTATCAGGATAGTATATCATACTATCAGTGTATAGGAGTAGATGATTTTTTGTGTCATTATTTTCAATTACGTAAAGTATATTTCACAAAGTGATAAATTGTAGCTGAAATATATAAATATGTGCCAAGGTAGTCTAGGGGCTGGTGACATCCAGTATAAATTGTATGTCATTTTAAAGTAATGTTACATTATATTAAAATACTGTAAGTAATTGATAATACCATATGTGTTAAAGCAAGATTAGAAAATTCTAAAATGTATATTGGTAATATACATGCAGTATTTACAATGCATTTGAAGCTGAGTATCATTTATCACATTTAAAAAGCTACTGTATAAAAAATGAGAATACCACAGAAAATACTTGAAGCTGCTGTTTAACACACAATTATGCAGTACTAAGGGCATAGGACTATTTAATGTGTTATTAAAATACCCAGGCTTCTGATTTATAGTTTAATCTGACTGGAACACAACATAAACCTTCATGCCGCCCCAGCTATTTACCTCACGCTTTTCTACACACACACAAGCACACACACACACACACTAGTGGGAAAATTCAGTCTTACAGATAAACTAAGTAATTTAGGACTCAGAAGACAGTTCTACAACCAATACAAGGGTGTGTCGCATTAGTGCATTTTTGAATCCCTGTAAAAACCCAGCAAGCATTTGTTCTAGGTTTTCTGGGGACACATTTTTTGCTCATTTTGGAGAGAAAAAAAAAAGAAAATAAAGTATAGAACAGCCTTTTTATTTCAAAAATTGCAAGGCAGTTGGATGAAGGATTTCAACAGTCATATTATTTGCTGCCCTTTTCTAACACAATTTATCAAAGTTAACCATGGAACCTTCTTTCTCAGAGCTCTTTCAAATGCTAACACTTCCTACCTATAAGCCAAAACATTTGTCCTACAGCCATCAGATGAAGATAGCAGCCTGATGAGGGTGATTGATTTGAAAGGTAATTTGAATGGAAGATGTTGTGTACATCCTCTTAGTGATGCCACAATGACAGCTCAGACAACCTTTCTGTGATGTATCACCCAGGAAAGCGGAAAAGAGTAAATTTAACAAGTGGTATTGCCTTCTTATCACATATTTTCTTTTCTTCTAATTTAGGAACTTCATTCTGTACTGTATCTAGTTATTTATAAATATCAAAGATAGTGAGCGGATGTCTCACCTTACCTTTTATTTAAGTCAAACCTTCAGTGAGTGATGTATAAAATCAGATAATTAGCATCCACAGGCTAAATGAACTAAGAAAATAATTCTTAGAAATTATCAAAAAGTGAAAGCAAGGAAATCCTAGCCTTCTTTCTGGTCAAATGGAACCAGGTGTTATCCTCTTTACAGGACCATTTATTTTCTTTTTCACTTCCTTTCCATATACACATATATTTAATTCCTTGGATATACTTAAAATCAACCATGTGCTTTATAGGTCCTGGCAATTTTATCCTTTACACTTCCAGCGCAATATCTGTAGAGGAAAAAATTGTCTGTACTTATCTCAAACACTGAATAGTTTAAATCATTATATAAACTTCAGCCATTTTACAGGTTGAGGTTTTTCAAAAGTACAATGAATTATTTTTATAGAAAATAAATATTCTCTTTAAAATTGCTGGTATATATATCTTCTTGAAATATTATCATCTTGCTCTAAAATTCTTTTCTGTTTTAGATCTTCTGTCCTGCATTTCATTTTCATATCTTACAGCTGAGACGCACACATGGGCACTTCAGGAGGCTTAAAATCAAAATCAAATTCCTCTCTTCTTCAAAAGAAAATAAGTCTACATTTTAATCAAAGACATTTCAGGAGAATACAGATTTCCTTCTTTTTCACCATCGCTAATTTTAGTGTGAAATCTTGCTTTTTACCCCCATACATTTCACTTTAAAAAGTAATTTAGTAAAAGCTTATATAAATTTTATGACATTCACTCATGGATTTTAGAAGAGAGAATGCAAGCAAGTGCATCATCTAATCGGCAAGAGCTGAAAACATTAAATTTGCGTAGGAGAAAAAGGCATTCAGGCTTTTCTGTATGGATTACATTTACTTTGGAAGAAAAGTAGGTACCTGGAACTCGACTTTCTTCTACAAACCCACACATATACAGACAGGACTTTCATCTCCTTCTCCTGGAGAATAGCAAACCAGAGGCAGCTAAGTTTTGGGTCTTAATTGCAATTACAACATTTCTCAAGTCTGATATATCTCACATGAAGCCCAGTGCTGCACATCATAAACTCTTCTGGCATATGACCCTAAGTATTTATTAATCTGTTTGTCAGAAAACTAGTATGTGAGAGAGGATGATAAAGAAGTATTGTTAGAGGTAAACAAACAAGCAGAAATGAGGTGGAAAATAATGAGACTGATCTTGTCCAAAAATACTCATTGATTCTTAGAGTTCCTTAGCTTGGAAGCAGTTCAAAACAGGGATCATGCATTTTTCCAGGTTTACTCAGTGCCTGGTATAACAGAAAGCCAGGCTGCAATGATAGATCACAAAGTATACTGTAGAAATACGAAACATCCCGTTTTCATTACAAATGAGTGATAAAATGGGTTAAAGAAACTGATCTTTGGTTTCAGCAAAATGCTAAGAACCTTGTAATGGTGACCTATATATATGTACAAGGCAAAATTGTTTGGGACTGTCTAGAAAGTATTCACACATGGAAGTGAACTTAGTTATGACAAAAATTTCTCTCAAGAAATTATGGTTTTGGGGGTTGATGAAGAGTGGGTGCATAGGCAACATTTGCCATAGCTCATATTTAACAATGGCAAGTCTGCCTCAATTAATATGTTTCCTAGAATACTGAATAAATGGTCTGTACACAGGACACATGGCTGGTACTAGACTGTGTGTGGGTCTGCCTCATGAAGATTCAGGTCTGGTACCAGTCAAGCATGTAATTTAAAGTGCTCCTAGCAGTGAGGATGTCTGTGATTTCAGGGTACCATTACTGTGTACTTTTCATTTCTTGTACTTCTTTGTCTAGAGGCAGAGGAGGAGATTTGACTTCATGGAGGAACTTTTCCAAGAGTGCAGAAGGTATGGTGAAGGTTTTGATAGCAGCTTCAGGCAGTACCTTGAACAGTGGGATTTGTTCCCTATCAGAATTTTATTTTTTTTGGGTGAAACAATGCTGAAAGTATATATTTGCTTTTAGGCATAGAAAGGAAACTGACATCTGAGAGTTTTACTGGGTTTGTATTTCTACTTTTGTTTTTGTTTTTTAAATTACTTAACAAGATCTGTCATACCTCAGAAATTTAAACTCAGGTGAGCTTGTTTCAAAACTGTGGAAAACAGTTTTTGAAACATCTTAACATTGTTTTTAGGTATTTCCCCAAAGGCTTCAGCCTTCCTTTTGAATTGAGGTTTTACTGAGATGAAAAGAAATTCTCTCTCATTGATCCCCATAGGAAAGTCATTTGTCTTTGAACTCTATTTTTAGAGATGTTTTAACACATATTTACACTTGGGGGGATATGGATAAATGTAGTTTTGTTTAAAATTAACATGTTTTTGTTTACTTTATAGGCAGGTAGAGTTCAGGTTTTGTACATGAACTCAGCTAACATATACACCTCCTGAGAGCCAATGTTTCCTTTGAAGAATTTCTTTCTTACCTGCATGCTCCACCCTGCTGGGCTAAGTGTGGCAGATAGAGAAGAGAGTTATTCCATGTGTTATTAGTACACCTCAGAGGTATCATTCAAAATAAGGCTCCTGAAATTGCGAAGAGCTGTGCTAAATTCAATTTTTCATTCATTTAACATCTGTCAACCACTAACTTTGTAGAATGACCCTGTGACTTCTACAGTGGGACAATGTAAAAGGTTTTGACCAACTTCTATGAATCATCTTCACAGTTTTAAAATTCGGTGTAAGTTTTCATCCAATTTTTCTGAAAGCTCATTAGCTGCATACCATATCTACTGTTTGAATTAAAAGGGCTATACCATGTTGTGACCCATTTCATACTGCTCTGATAGAAAAGTGAACCAGGCTATAAATTTTTAAGCTTTACTTGTTGAACAGTAGGACTTAACTTTCATACCTAAGACTTATCTGTAAAGGGAAGGCAAAGTTTATCATGTCAGATCTTAACATGCCAGATATGACAGCACAATTTCCTCAGTGGAATCCTTTTGGTTATGATAGGAGGTCTTTCCTGGGAGGTAGTTCCCTTCGCATGCACAGCCTACAGTTAGATTCCTCATAACTTCATGATACATTTACATGGAAAACTTCCTTTGTAATGTGCTACAGGTGTGAGTTTAATACATCCTTTCTAGTCAGGAGTAATTTGCCATGTCAGCAACATTAACGCGCTGTGAAATGAAAGTAGAAAAGGTTACCTTGCAGGCTGTGAGGATCCACATGGAAGTCATCTACTGTGTGATTCAGATGCCTTTTGCTGTGTACAAATGAGCTTTCATAGTACACAGATTACTTACGTTGACGGCAAGTATTTGTTTCTGGCCTCTGCCATTAAGTTTATGTATATAAACACACAGAATCCCACTGTTGTGTGATAAAGGCCAGAATGTCCTAAGTGAATTAGTAAACTCTGTGTAAATTAATCTACGACAGTAGCTGCAGTAAGTCCTGGGTTTCACTGAAAAATTATTCCTCTTAGGAAAGGAAGGAGAGAGGAAATGATTTCTAGAGCATCAAGCTCACTTCTCCTCCACTGGTTACTCTATGATAATTAAAGTACTTCTACTATTTCCTAGTCTTGTTCATGGCCCTTCAGTTCTTTGACCAAAACTGTATTTAAGCTTATGAAATTCATCACTCTATGGTCCTTTTTGTAGTCTGTCTTCTGCTCTTCCATCCTTCTTCTGCTGCACCTACAGATAGCAGCAGTCCATTTTATATCCTCTTACCCCTCATTTTGTCAAGGCAAGAAGCCCCATCTCTTCAACTCTTCATCACTTGTGCTTTCCATTCTCCTGATTACTGTAGCAGTCTTCTGTATTTTATTGGTGTAATACATCTTCAAAATGGATAATTGGTATAATATATTGTATCCAGAAATAACTTGTCTGATACATCAAAAGATTATATTTGCGCAGAAATAAAATCAATAGTTCAGATTTCAATTGCCATCCCATTTCTGCTTCATCTGTCTCTGAGATCAACTGATTCTTTTTAGATATTGCTTTGTATCATCATTTGATTTTCTCTTTTGTGTTAAGTCATTAATGTCAGTATGAAGATATTCTGTCCCAGGCCTGATTCCTGGACACCTAGCAGCTTCTTTTCAGTTTCTAGTTCTACAAATTACTATCTCTGCTTTCATTAAAGTATTTGCTGCACATCACAATAACAAGACCTCTCCCCTGTGCAGGATTGATTAAACATGTTTTTCAAGAATGTTTGTCAATATGAAAATTTAGGAAGTTACTGACAAGACAGTTTGAAGTTAATAGAGTCATAGTATGTCACATTCAGCTCAGATATGTCTGACTGTAGTTAGATGCCAAAGGTATTGAATATCAATTCTAATTTTTACATTCTGTCTTACTGCAGGAGGGAATTAATAAAAAACCGAATCATGAGACTTCCCAACTGCCAGGATGGAAAGAATAAAGCAAAAGTTCCGTAGATGTGCAATAGAAAGTGATAAAGTCAGTAGTGAAACATCAGAAATAGAAGTAAGGAGCAAGCCAGCCTTTGTGCTTCCACCAGAAAGAGACAGCTGGTAAGACTAAGATGGATCATGTTTACTTACTGCAAAACAAGAACTTAGTGGCTTCTTCAAAGGTTTATGTGGTCACCTGTCCTTTCACACTTGCCAGGTGTACAGTCTTCACTGCCGTCCTTTTTTGCCCCCTCACTATTTTGATCTATGGTATCTTCCATTATTTCAAACTATGTTTTTGAGAAGCTATTTTCAGATTTTTTTCACCTTAATTTATTCCACTCTTGAGCTCCTGAATATTCTGGAGAACCTCCAAGACTTTTTCCTTCCTTTCCACCTCCTTTCACTGCTGTTTCTGTTTTCCTTGCAGCATGTGTCCCATTCTGCTGCAGAGTAGCTACTGCCAGCTGATGGATTGTAGCTGCAATGCCAAGCTGTGCTCACAGGGGTATCAAAGGGCACAAAAATTACCAAATCACTGAATCAATGAAACAATTATGTTGGGAAAGATCTCCAAGATCATTGAGTTCAACCAATGACTGAAGATCACCATATCAACTAAATCATGGCAATAAGTGCCGTGCCTAGTCTTTCCTTAAACACCTCCAGGGACGGTGACTCCACCTCCCTGGTAGTCCATTTTTGTGTCTAATCACTCTTCCTTTGAAGATACTCTTTCTGATGTCCAACGTAACCCTCCCCTGGCACAGCTTAACTTTGTCCTCTCATCCTGGCTCATTACCTGGGAGAAGAGACAGATCCTCACCTGGATACATCCTCCTTTCAGTTCCTTGTTGAGAGTCATAAGGTCCCCCCTTGAACCTCCTCTACACAACCCCATCTCCCTCAGCTGCTTCGCATGGGGCTTGTGCTCCAGACCCTTCACCAGCTTTATTGCTCTCCTCTAGACTCACTCCATCACTTCAATATCTTTCCTGAACTGAGGGGCCCAGAACTGGACACAGGATTCGAGGTGTGACCTCATCAGCAGCCACAGTGCTGGGAAATGTAGCACAGTATAGTACAACACAGTACTGGTATCTCTACGTAAAGGTATTCTCACAATTCACTCAAATTTGTGGAACTAAATCTGCTGTAGGAACAACTGGAAATTTTATTGACACAAAGATCCCTGTCTCTGATTGCAGGATATCCCAGACTCTGAATCCAGCCCTCAAACACTGTCAGTGTGCATTAATAAACTAATCAACTGACCATGCCTTTGTGATGCTATAGCAAGAAGGAACAATAAATTAATCCTGCTTGAAATTTGTTCAATAAAAATGGAAAACCGAAACTACCCATTTACATCAAGAATATTTTTTAAAATATGTTTGTATTTGGGAAAGTATTTCCTCTTGTATTTTGTAGTTATTGAACTAAGGGATGAATGTATCTCATTTAATGTTTACTAATTAATTAATTATCATCTTTTTGGCCTGATAGATGAGTTACTTCTAAAAAGCAGCTGCAGAAGAGTCCCTTCCACACACCAATATTGAAACTACTAGCACTTTGCTGAAAATGGTATCTGGAAAGTATGGCTGTAAATATCATAGGGAAGGATGAATGGGAAGGGGGAGCCTTAATGAAATGACGTCTTTTTGTTTTATATTTGTACCAAATACACCTGGAGATAAAGGAAACTAGGAAAAGATGTCCACATTGACTAGTGAATAATCATGCCAAATTAAAATAGGACTTTGAAATACAAATTTTTGTGCATTTTGATTGAAGCTCATAACTTCCGTTGAGATATTTATTTGAGTAAATGAAGGACTAGGGAATCAATTCAGAAAGAATTCTGTGGTTCATGTGAGCACTGAGGAGTTGTACACTACATTAAATATTCTTTTTTACTTTTGCTTTTTAAAGCATTAAAACAAAAGTAGATCAGTAGGGTGGGAAATGCATTTTACAGGTGATGTGCACGTACAGCTGTACGATATTTATATGTCCACTTTTATTTATTCTATGTAATGAAAACCTGCAAAAGTGTCAGATTATCAAAATAGGAAAAAACTTTAGTATAATATGAAAAGTAAATTTTAATCCACACTATTTCCTGTGCATTTCTTGTAAAGATTTCCAGTGGGGAATAAAAGAAGCATGCAGGATCCTGTCAACACTGAGTGTTAGCAATGACTAAAGAACTCAGTCTAACATTAATTAAAAACAAGACAAAACAAACCTAGATTGCTGAGATGCAGAAGACACTGACAGCTATGGAAGTGTCTACTATGATCTTGGGTAGTTGTACGATACCAAAGTTAGAGGCATTTCTTTTGACTCCCTAGAGGATTAAGCATGTTCTTCCAAAGGTTTGCTTAAGATGTAGTTAATAGGTTACATTTGATTTTTTTAAGGTGTAGAAAATCAAATATGGATTTAAAGAAATCCATATTCATACAGATGCCAATCAGTTAACTTCTGTCTCTATAAAGCTGCATGGAAGATTTAAAATTATTCTCCCGGGAACTCCTTTTAAGTTAAATTCCACAGTCTCCTATATGTGTTTTATGACAGCTTCACATAGGCCCAATCACTTGGTCTTTACACAAAAATGAATACAATCTCTACTTCATGTACATTCTTTACTGTTTATTTTTATTTTTAAGTCAGATTGAATGTAATATATTAAAAACACTTTAATCATTTAGTTATAAGAATTCACTCAATAGATTTTTTTCCTCTCTTTTTAATAGGACTTTCCGAACAGAGTTCTTTTGATCTCCTTGACTGCTTTCTATATTGTAAGTCTAATCCTATATTTAAACATTTTCCTACATTTCATCAAACACTCTGATTTAAATTTTCCTTAATCTAGCTAGTCATATTAATCTACTCCTTCACTTCATATTGTAGAGCGTGTCATTTTCCTTTAAAAATAAATAAAAATAAAAGTGGCTAATGAAAATGACTACTACAACATATTTGAAAATACTCCACAATTTAGCATCACAAAAAGTGAACATTTAAGAATTCTAAATGCCACCCTAATTAAAGGAACCTTCCTTTTAAATGTGCTGTTTTTCACATGCATAAGAGGCCTTATTCAAATGAAGGGGAAGACCTTTCACATACATGAGGCTATAATAGAGAGCTTAGCATAACTTCTACCTGATTTTCAATGCAAATGGCAGAGGAGAAGTTAGTGTGTTGATGCAGATTATGGTTTATCCTTCTCACACACCACAGAATTCTTCACGCTCTGGAAATATTTTGCTTATCAGTGAGAAGCAATGATCAACACCTCGCACCCCCAATCCCAGAGAGACTCAGAAAGTGAGATCATCAATATTCAGATACAGTCAGATTCTCACGGTTCCAGACTATTAATTTGCTCCTAAACTGAAGGTTTACTGTACAATTCGCAGTATAAACATTTTACTGCTACATATCAAATATCAAACAGAGTGATTAAAAGGCAATTTAACAATGTTAGGTTGCTGAAAAGTGGCAGACAATCGGTATTTAAATGCATTATATGCAGGGAGACTGTTCCTTTTACTCTTCATTGAAAAAAATTAGTACTGTAATTTTCATTTGTACAAAAAGCAGAGTGTAGGAAGAGATTTTTATGCCCGATATGGCAACTATTCTCAAATAAAACTTAACAAGTGCATAAATTGTTCACAATCCTTTAGTCAGTTCCTGTTTTACTTTCTACAAAAGCTTGAAGTCACTGCTCATGTCACACACAAGTTCTCCTTTCTCTGAGAACAGGCACTATTTATGACATGACAGAGGAGAGAAATGAGCCAAGCACCACAGCCCAGAACCCAACTAACTGGTGCTCACACTAATTTGGATTAGTATCTCTGACTGCGCAGAAGCATCGCTACAGTTGAAGAGGGGAAGTGTATGCTTGGTGTGCTGTTTTCATGAGGCTTCCTGACCATCTGGCTGTACTCATGTAGCTCTAGCCTGTCTTCAAAAGAAGTGAAAAAGAAATCAAACAAACAAAAAAAAAATCCTCTTCAGTATTCAGGCCAAAAAACTTCCCCTTTCTGTTGATGTCAATTTTCTCTACAAAAGCATGGTGCGTTTTGAGGTAGATCTTTGCTTAGGATGTCACAGTGATGGCATTGCCATTTTTAGCATTCATTCAGGTATTTCTTCCCATGAGAGGAAAGTCTTCAGAAATTAATAATGGAAATCATTCTGCAGTGTATTCCTAACATGTTTCTATTGTAGCTTTGTATGTAGTGGTGGGCTGACATAAGGGAAAATTATCAAGTGTTAATAAACCTGTTAAAAGTGGACATCTTCTACACATAGCCTGCCACCATAATCTTCCAGCTGGATAGCAAATCCTCTTTCAAGCTGTCCCAGAAGACAAAGCTGGGTCTTGGAAATAATTAGAGAAGAGAAGGACACCATTTTTCCAGTTCCTTCCAAATGCGAATAGCAGATATTTGGTTTTCAAAAGTTTGAAATACAATATTCCAAGAGCCTGCTGCTGTGCTTTCTGTCTGTGATGGTGCAGTGATACTCAATTGTTGTGCTCCCATGTCATGCCAGATTATGCACTAGCACCTTTTGGAATTTAGAGGTGGCTTCGGTTCACCGCAATCTCCTTGGTGAAAAAATTTGTTTTACTGTAATCCAAGTGCCTCAACACCTCTGGATTTCCAGACACCATTGAAATATTGGTTGTTTTTTTCCTATTTGTCCTTCTGTCTCTGAAGTTGCTGAGAGGAAAAGTGTTCCAGTGATGAACTCTTCTGACAATCCTGCTCCAGGTAACCTGTGATGTCTACAAGGTGTTTATAGTATGTCCTTACATGGTTTTTATGTGGTTCTGAAGAACAGTCTTCCTAAGACCTAAAGCTTCTTCCAAACAAACTGAAGAAAATTTGCCCACACAGCTGAAGAATGCAGTTTCTGTGGGAAAAGTCTTTTTCATACAGGGTACATATAAAGTGTTCAGTGGTTTTTCATGATGGTTAATTTTATTTGCACTGCCATCTTTAACAATGTAAAAACACATCTGAAGTAGCAGATCCATCTTCTATCTTACCACTGATAACTTTAATATAATCTTACAAATTTCCTAAACACTAGATGAGATCAGGACGGGATGAAAATAAACTAACTGAAAGACAGCACCGAGAATGCTTTTTGATTGATTTAAATATCCAGAGAAACAGTTCTGGATATCAGAGAAGCAATCTCTGGATCAACTAATTGGATTAGATTTTTAAATGGTTCTATTCACATTAAAACTGACAAAGGCTCTTAAAAAAATCATTATTTATGCCCTTCTATAAATTCTTAGAAATGCATTGCAAAATACTCATGTTATGTCAAGTAATAGGGTAACATGGCTAAGATCAAAGTCTCTGCACATTTCTCCCAAGAGAAGGAGGAGAAGAGCATGTCCTTTTAATTTTGCAACTTTCTTTATATGTAGTGGGCTTGTTTCTTGAAGAAGTGCTATCACCGCTTCATGTATGACCAAGCAAGCACTTAAAATAAGTGCTAAAATATTTCTATCCCAAATCATTAAGACAAGGTGTAAAGAGACTTAAAAATGTACAAATGTCTTTTGTAAAGACAGCTAAGATGATTTTCAGTGAGTATTAAAAATGTTGCACAAACCCAAGACTCAAACAATCATCCTCGTTCTCTGCCCTACTTGCAAATGTAATTAATTCTTTTTAGGAGACCCGTGAAGTCTTCAGCTGGTGTCCTGGCCCACTAGATATAAGGGAAATTATTTTACAGTATTCTTTTTCAAAACAGAAGAAAATACAAAAGACAATAAAAAAGAGAAAATAAGAAATTGAAAATTTCCTTAGTTTTCACATGGTGGAAGAAAAGACTAGAGTTCTGAAAAACATGGAGAAATAGAGCATAAAAGACCTGAGGATTTAGAAATGGATCTCTGAGATAAGACTGTAAGAGTACAGTACTTAAGCTCCCCACTCAGTGGATGGTAGATACCTGTGAAAATCAGTCCTTAGAACCCAGCCAAAACCAAACCAACACAGTTGCCTCTCTTAACTCCTACGATTTTGCAGAGGTTGAGCAGCTGGCTGTGGGTTTCAAGCTTGTCTCTTCATTTAGGACTCAGGCCTGAGTCCTGCCCTCAGGTCATATATACCACAACCATCTAGTAAAACATGCAAGGATAGCCCTAGGCACCAGTCTGCAAGACCATTTTTATAGACAAAACACTAGAATTCCTATGTATGACATCTTCATGGATTCACAAGCACTCCAGGAAAATACTTTCGGTGAGGTAAGATTTAGTGTACACAAATGCAGCTTCAATCCTTGCTTTCCACTTCCCTGAGAAGTCATAGAATCATGGAACCATAGAATATCCTGAAGGGACCCATAAAGATCATCAAAATTCAATTCCTCCACAGGATACCCCAAGAATCACATCACATGTCTGAGAGCATTTTTTAAAAACTTCTTGAACCTTTCCAGCTTGCGTCCTGTGACCGCTTCCATGGGAACACCCTTCCAGTGCCCGACCTTCTGCTGGGTGAAGTGGGATGTGAAATATTGCTGTGCTTTATATATGCAATATCATTTCATATTTGTCAGCCACAGTGATTATTGTTTCTACTTAAAAGAATACTGTCTCTAAAAAGACATATCAGTATAATAGCGCCATAGGACAGTAGAACCTATTCACTGACTCTGGGTTTAATTTTTTTTCAGGAACTTCCTCAAATCCACATACAGTTCTTAGTGCAGCGTTCTACATTTGGATTTTCAATTTAGCTGATGGATCTATAAAAACTTGTGTTGCTCCAAAACTCCCAGTTGACCACAAAGAAAAAGCAGCCCAGGAGTATCAATTATCCTTGTCAACTGTAATTTACACTTTCTAAAATACCTGGCAGATCTCTTCTTTCCAGATGCTGTAATAGGAATAACGTATGCAGTAAGCTGAAAAATTCATCTTAATAATATTGTTCTTCTGTAATATTTTTCATTCTGATGGAATGCCAAAAAGATTTAGATGTTACACAGAAGAATCTGTTTGAATACCATTTGTAGAGTGCCTCATAGTCAAACAGAGCAAGAACGGAGGAAAAAAAGGTGGTCAAACAGTTGGAGCTCTGAAAATCCGAAATAATTTTGAAATTACCATTGTTTTTATCATCATATCATTCATCTTGTATGTTTTACTATATCAGTCTGTCATTGTTTGTCCTTAGTTCAGTTTGCAAGCCATTTGGGGTATGAAGAGTGTCGTGGTTTTAAACAGTGGTAGTGCTCTATACTTGCCTAACACGACAAGAACACACATTTTATGTTCCTCAAGCATATAAAGATTGAGGTTAAACAACAAAGAGTTTAGCATGCAGCTTGGAGGGCTACCCTCTCTAGCAAGAAGATATGCTCTTCTACCACTCCAGCTGAGATGGCTTCAGCATTGTTTAACAAAGAAGACACTGCTTAAAGTATCCTGAATTTCTCTTGAAATTTTCTGGCCCATGTCCTGATCAGACTTGTTCTGGCCAAGCCTATGAGAAGCTAAGGAACTTTAACCACAGGGGATGTAGCTGGGAGCAGATTTTGCTAATGACTCCTGTAGATTTATTACTAACAAGGCAGATGTATCGGCAAGACTGAGTGATTCCTTGGCCATGGAATTTAACTCTTGTTAGTAACATGTTCTGAAGTGCCAGCTTTTAATTTGGAAATGCTATGTTCCTAGCCCCCATAGTGGGGTCTAGAAAACCAATTTCAAATCTGTGGTGTTTTCAATTTTGTTAACAACAAGCATATTATTTTGTAAAATATAATAATAATAAAAGTAATATTTTCTGCCTACCTGACTCTCAAAGTAATCTCTTGGTGTTGCTGCTTCCTATCTCTTTTTTCCCACAAGAGGGAGTGAAATTTTTTTACACAGCTGGTGTTTCCAGCACTTCTGGCCCAAGAGTAGGACAACAGTAGGAAAGGATGCTGACAAGTGACTATGGAAGTACTTGAGATAAAAGGTGTATGAGAAGAAAGCTGCAGGAAAATTAAAATAAATATATTTTTTTAAAATGAAGAAAAATAGTGAGTGAAGAGGAGGCTAGAGACAGGTTCAGAGATGGCTTTTCTTAGCAGTATTTTAGGTCCTAATACTTTCCTACAGTCCAAGAAATCCAAAAGAATCCCTCTTTTTAAAAAAAAATTACTATGTAAACAATCAAGTATTTTGCATGTTACATATATTCAAGTCCAAGCCATCGCTTTTTACATGTTTAAAATGGGAATGAGGAATGGAATTGGAAGCTGATTAGGTGACGAATTAACTTTTTCATGGCATTGAGGTACACTTACCATTTGGTATACAGCATTATACCATTAAAATTGTGGCCATGAATATCATGATGTTCACATGCTATAAAGTTTTAGATCTTCATGTGAAACAAAGCAGCTCTGGATTAAAAGAATTAGAAATACTGTACCTTTTCCCACTCTTAGACAACTCAATCTTAATTACTTATCGCAGCTGCAGTGTTTGGCACCAATACATACTCGTAGGCCCGTCGAAGTCAGTAAAACTCTTCAAGGCCAAAGAGTACCTCACAACAAATCTTTTTCCAGGACTGGGGCCTGGAATTGTTTTGAAGCACAGCAGCTGTGGGAACATTATAATTAGAGCATGTCCTTATCCTGCGGTCAAATTCAAACAAATATATATCCTCATCTTGACTGGGCCTGTTCTACAGGAGAGTGCGCCAATTTCAAATCATTTGTCAATTACGGCAAGACACACTCTGGCAACTTCAGCTCACTTTAGATATCTCACTAAGGTTACGATTCAGATTCATGAAATGTAGAGACCTAAGTGACCTGTAGTTAATGGACAGAGGCAATTGTCTTCTAGAGGTGATTCAAAGCAGCTGCTCTGAGCTTCTTAAAAGCAATGCTATGCTAAAACTGGTCTGATTTGATACACCCTGTTCAAGGCCATCTGACCTCAAAAAAGACAAAGACTCAGTAAAATAGTTTTAGAAGGTGGGCAGGGGAGACTGCTCTCTGAGAATTATGATGATTCATAATGAAGATTTAAAATGTAATTACTTAGAAAAACTGGAAAATAACAGTGAAATTTGATTTGGAAAAAAATTGTATTAACCACACAGAATAAAAAAAGAAAAAAAATCAAAAATCTTCTGTAATGGATAGCTATTTCTATATATTCCCTTTAAAATATCAGAAAAGAGGCACCATTTACAAGTTTGTTTTTAAAGTCTCCAGAGAAAAAGAAATTACACACGAGATTTTCCAGTAAGCAGAAGGGGAAATGGAAACAGAGAATCATGGACGACAGTCATGGAACTAAAGAAAGAAAAGATGCAAATCTAATTTTCAAAGAAATTTAGGGAATGCTGGATGCAACTGAAAGATAGTGGGCCTTCTTAACTGAGTGTCATGTGGAAACAGAGGACCTATCACTGAGCAATCTTACAGAAGATACTCATGCACACCCATGCTCCAATCATGAATAAATTCAGAGCAGCGTATGCCATGAGCATGAAGCACCAGGAGACTGATGAGAGACCACTGGAGTACTGAATGTCCTGATTTCTAGAGATGACTGGAGATTGTGAAGTTTTCAGGGCCTGGCTGGTAGCTATGCCTATGCTAGAGGGTAGGGCTCGGGCTCCAGTCCCTTCTTGCCTTACACAGCACACTTCACCAGAGGCCCAGCCTGGACTACAAGAACCTCCTATCCTCTCTGCTGCACCTTTATGGAAACAAAGGTAGTTATTCCAGCAGCCAGGCAGAAGAACTGTACAGTTTCTTTAGCCTGGTAGCCTTTCAGCCAGCTGGGCTTCCTTGTACCAACCCTTCTACAACCACCCCAGTGGAAAGAAGGACCTGGACTGAGCTCAGCATCCTGAAGTGTCAGCACTGGGTTTCTCCTAGTACTGGTTCTTTCCTTGTTCCTCTTACATCCCCTGAAACTAGATCAGCAGCTGGAATGCATGGAACAAAGGCAGCTGTCCACCTCATCTCCTGCTACTCTCTTCTCTTCCCCATAGCAGTCACCCACGTCAACAGGTACGCGAGGGAATAAATTTCTTGGTGACAACTGATGCTGGTGGTGGAAAACGTGAATTTTTGTTTCTTTGGAAGGGAATCTGTTGTAGTGGGCTCGGCTTCGGTTGCTGCTGCCATCAGTCACTCCGACTCCACCTCGGAGGTATGGGACTGCTCCCTGGAGGAGGATCCCAAGGGCGGCACCATAGTCTGAGTCCATCCCACCTTTCTAGAAAGTTCTGTTAAGTTTGATGTGTTATTGGTTGCTGTTTGTTGTACCCTCCCCTCAGTTTTTTCAGTTGGATCCTGGACCCCAGACCCCTGTATCTGCCCCCTTCGTGTTTCCCCATTGGTTCTGGACCCAGGCCCCTCCCAGTTTTCCCTTCCCTTAAAATCCTGTGCCCTCGTTGAGCTCCCCGGAGTTCTCCCTCTGCCGTTCTGTGATCTGCATCCCTTGACCTTCACCTTAATAAAGGAGACCACGGGGGAGACCCCCTCCTGCAGCCCTTTGCCTCCTTCGCCGTCTCTCACCCGCGCCTTGTCTCGCCTCTCTCCGGGAGCGGCTTCACCTCTGCGTGAGGGAGCCACGCCAGCCCTAGAGCGGCACCCCCAACCTGGGATTCCAGGAAGCCGGCGTCCTCGGCCGAGGGCACGCAGGGGACCACACGGCGACAATCTATGGTGAGGATTGGGATGGGGATGGGGTGGGAAAGTGTGTTTGCAGATACTGCAGCTGCCAATTTTGCATTATCCTAATCTAAGCAATAAACTATACTAAAAATAAACATTTCAAATTTTAGGTTCCTTTCTCTGGGTGTCTTGACACCAATTGGGAGGGGCAGCTTCTTGTTCTCTCTCTGTCCCCCAATTTCCCAAGCCAGACTATTCTACCAGAAAGTTTGTGTATGAATTCTGTATCACTATAGGCCAGGGAAGAAACTGGAGAGAAAGTCTGTCTCCCTTTTAGCATCTTTCTTTCTAAAAGTACATGCACTGGCAAACAAAATAACAGAAATATTCAGTCTGGTTCTTGCAGGTCTGAGGTGGAGAGGTGAGAGGTGCAGATATTCAAAGACATTTCTGTCTTCTGCACATACACTCAAGTTATCTCCTGTAGTCCATAGGCCTTCCCTACCATCCTTTGAAACAGCTGAAATTGTGCACTGGTTGGACAGAGAATGTGTATATCAAAAGTAAGTGCTCTGTATCTCCTTGACAAGATGCCTGTAGCTGCCTATTGAGAGACCAAAGCTGATATTCCAGGCTAAAGGGAATAATTTCCATTCTCAATATTGGCATGCCATTTTTATTTCAAGAAATTGCAGCAGTGGATTGTACTACCATCCTACAAAAATTTAGAAAGGAAAATAATGCAAGAGAGTTTTTGTCATGGAATAGCTTAATCTCCTGATACAAATATGATATGAAAACAACAGCTTCAAGTTTCACTTTCCCTGCTTTGGAATATAAACTCCTCCATCTTCCTTCTTCCACATCATGGGCAAGTATAATAACCACTACTCTACAAAGTCAGGTTCTTTTTTTTTTCTCCCAGCCTCTCTTGTTGATGCTATTCCACTTCACATAAATAATTAAATATTACTGTTAAATAATAAATATTAAATAAATGGGCCAGAGAGAGAGCAGGAGAAATCCTGGCACTAAGATATTTCTCATAACATTTTCACATATTTTGTTGGAATTTTTTGGGGGGAATGCTTCATTTTTTTTGTCTGAGCTTCAAAAAAATTCATAATTATAAAAGTTTTTGAATTTAATTCTTTTTTCGTACCATCTCTATCATAAGTTGACTAAACTGAACATGAGTACATAAAGGTGTAAACATTATTTATGTTTCAAATCTCAGGCAGTAAATGCCAGAAAATGTCCAAATTAATTACAGCAGAGAGAAGAATTGTAGAGGTAGGCCTATTCCAATTTATGGTCTGCCTTTTTAACTAGTGCCACATTTTATGGGAGGGTTTTCTCTTCTGTGTGCTATAAACATGTATTCAGGCAGCTGTCTAAACAGAAGGTGCACTGAAATCAAAAAAGACACAAAGTGGTGTTAAACTTCTGGAGCAGCTGTTAAAGTGGAAAATGTTTGCAAGTCATTGCTCACCTTCCAACCCTGAACATTCTTCCGCTTTGAGAATATTTTTCTCCCTTTCCTTAAACCCAACAAACTAATAAATAATATGTTCACCAACACTGTCTGAGTGGGGAAACACCAAGCATGAGACCAGACTTTGAGCAGCTTGTAGAAGGACTTGAAAACTACAAAAATTGAGCGCCAGATATTAAGTGCTTGATGTTCAGGAAAAAAACCAACAAAACGGATGTAACTTTTATTTTCAGAGATTCATTTCTTCCAAAAGTGTAAGACACAGTCTTGAGTAGTGTTTTTCTGCGTTTCTTATAATGAACCATTTTTTCTCATGCAAATTTCAGGATACTCAGAAAATTTGAACTGGTTATTTCAAAATAAGTTATTAGACAAATATTTAACAGTATACAAATGAAACTACTGCATGAAAATTTATGTGCATTATGCTTAAAATGCATTACATTATTCTAATTGGTTTCACTACTCTAGCTTGGTTTTAGTCTTTGGACATCTTTACTGTGACTTAAATTTGCCAAATGTGCTGTTCATTATAAACTGAGATTAAGAAAAATGTAGTTTTGGCCTTTCTTCAGCCTTCAGACCCTTCTTCCGTAGAACCTGAAAGTAAATATTCACCTAGGGATGGGCTGATGTGGTGGCTGATTCGGTTGCATAAGGCAGTGATGCTGTGAAACAATGTTTGAAGTTATTCAAGCTCACATTAGGTGTTACTAAAATGCAGTGGGCTGTTCTGAAGATGTGCCTGCCATTTTGGGCTGACAATTTGCAGAGGCTGGTTCTGCCCTAGAGTGGGGCTGTGTCTGCCCTGTAACCAGGAAATAGGGCTGTTCTAGTTTTGCTTCAATCCATTACCAAAACTTATGTGGTAGGTTTGGATTCAAATCTGTCTCTCTTCTTCAGAATAAAAGGCTTTAAGATGGGAAGTTTTGTTTTCCGTATATGCCTCTGTAAAAATATGTATCAGAATTAGAACAACAAACTTGCTCCTCAACACAAAGGTTATCACAGCATGTATTAATGGCTAAAATAAATACATTTCCCCAACAAGACGAATTATGCAGCAATATTCAGTATACCTGGAAAGGTCAGCACAGAACTCGTCTGGGAGCAGAACCAATAAATTATTTGTGTGATAAAAGCAATGTGTTGCCTGGAACAAAATGCAGTGTGTTTTTTAACTCTGACAATTTATTTTCCTTATAAATAAAATATTATCCATGGTAAAACAATGTAGTGTGCAGTGAACAGAAATAATCTACAATTTTTAGCATGCACTTTAACAATGGTGTGAGTAACAGTGAAACAAGTTCAGCAGTAGATGGAGACTAAGAGCTGGCTCTACAGGTAGGGAGGAAGAACTGTGGTTTTAATGTTTCTAAAAATACTATGATACAATCATCTCTTGTAAGATGTGCAGTCAGCTGGAGTGAAAATTCATAATGACAAGTAGATTTGTATATTCTTTCTGTCCAAAAGTATCCATTTGATTATTTTTTTTTCTTTCCGTGAGATACAGCACCTTGCATGTGCAATGAACACTCTGCTAAATCTGTCTTCAAAATCCTTTTGCAAGATTTTGGGAAATTCCTTTAATTTATGCTGCATGATTATTTTATCCTATATTATACTCAGGAAAAGGTGGTTTAAAAGATATGTTTTAATTTTTTTTTAATCACTGGAAATCTTTGTGTTTCTAGACAACCTGAAAGAAACATTTAGGTCATAACATGCAAGTCTGAATTAGCACATCTTGCTCTCTTCCCCAACAAAGCCACAGTAGGGCCTTTCTTGGCTGAAACCTGACAGAACCTCCTTTAAGTATCCAGATGGTATTAGGGCAATAGCAGCTGCAACTTCTGTTATATGTGAACTCTATTCCATGGCATTCCAGCTCAGGCACTTCAATATTTATAGGTGACGAGGTAGAATCAAAGAACCTTTCCTGAAACACTTAAGTTATGAGTATTTTGGGTTCAACAGATGACCCTGAAAGTCAAGGATGTGCTGCTACCTTTCTGGCAATATGTGAATTACTTCACCTCATCCATGATGCTTATGAAACACTGGCAAGAAAAAGTGTGATAAGTCAACTGATGTTCACTCAGCTAAGAGACAGTTTTCTTCTGTTACCTTATTGTTTATTTATGCCTAAATTTAGAAATTCAGTTCTTTCTTCCCCTTTTTGTTTTTCATCCTTTTTTTCTTTTTCCAAGTAGAGTGCATGCTCTGGGTAGATGAATATTGCCAGAAATAAATACCATATCTGCTTTTTGTCCAATACTATAGCATATATAAGTACTGATGTGTTTTTAATATTTTTTTTCTTTTTTTGTTATGAGCTATCTCATTATATAGTTGCCTGTTTGTTTTTTTTAAATACATCTGTGAATGCAGTTGTGACTTATACATCAGCCAGAGACAACCAAGAGTTTAATGATTTTATACTTCCCCAGCTGTGGCAGGATATGAAGTGGGATTTGCTAAGATATAGGTTAAGTCTTTGAACCTGTCCTGGAGCCTGTGTCACTATGAGAGTTTATTTATTTGTTTTTAGCAAAACCTAGAAGTCTCCTAAACTTCTACTGCCTTTTGAAACCAATGATTTACAGAAACACAAAAAAAAGGTAATGACATTGGTGCAAAATTTGTTCATACCAAGCATTCACCTGAACTCTCCTTGGATTTCTGCATTACTCCTAATCATTTATCATTAGACTTCAGTTACATTCAGAAGAGAGGGGCAGCCACCTTAAATATTGCCTCTTATAAGGAAAGCCTAGAAAACTAGCCAGATTCCTATAACGTATGTGTTGACATGCAGATGAGCTGAATCCCATAGCCACAGTCCATAGAGCTGGAAACAGACTGAAAGCTGAATTCTGATCAGCTGACCGGCACCACAGCTGCTCTGATGGAAACACACTTTCCCATCCTATCCCGAAAATTAATTTGATTATCATCAGCAAAGAAATTGTAAACCCAGTCCAAACAATCCCAGTGTAGTGTCTTTGATATAAAAAGATTAATTATAATCTGTCAATTTTACATGAAAGGTAGCAACTATATTTTCACCGAACAAAACCCAAAATTTCTTTACAATAATGTTTTCATTCACTTGCCATTAATAGCTTGGTATAAACTACAATGTAATGGTATACAACGTGTGATTGTACATATCAAAGCTCTAAGTCTAAACAAAACAAGCAGGAAATTTTTCAGCAGTCTTGAACCATATTAATTTGCATTTTCATTTTATGAAATTTCTAAGTTTTGGGATTTTATTCTGAGCTAGGGAGTTTCTTAAATTTATTTCTCTAGGCATCTCTAAATTCATTATTTGTTTCTCAACCAAGTCAAATTTGCCTTTCAGTTTAAATACATTTTCATGTTTGCCAAAACCAGCGTCAAGGAAGATTTTTTTGGATGGAGGTTATAGAGTATTGCTCCTTTTTTCCTCTCCCAACGTTTCCCAATGTGTCACCCTGCTGAGGACAATGTGTCCTTTCAGATCTCTGAGATGACCCTGGTCACTGTGTTACAGCAGCCATTTTGGATTATCTCCCATTAACTTCAGTATTATAACAAGTAAAATTCAGCTGTGTTCCAGTAGCTACTCAGATTGGAAAACAGGAGCTTGATGCTTGATGTTGTAAGCAAAGGGCAACTCTTCAGCACCAAACTCTAAGTTAGTATCTGCCCAAGAAAGCAATTTTTACGTACTTGTCCTGAACAAATATAAACAAGGTAGTACTATATTTGTCAAAAGTGGAAAAAGGGTATTACACTAAGTGAGATGCAAATTATAGGAATTTGTACAAGAGTTTTGCATTTGTGGCTGGGCAGGAGATACACCAAGTACATCAACCGTGGGACAGCCAATGTGTGCACTCAGCTCCTCTGTCCTGGCCTGCTTTCTTGTCTCACCCATATAATTTGGAAGAGGAAACATGAGGAAGCATGAGATCACTGGTAGATCTTGCTGAAAGCACTTGAAGATAGTGTGCCAATTGTCTGTGCAACTGGGCTCAGTTTCAAGGTTGTAAATATTTTTACATGAAACCTAGATGTTCCCAGTAATTTTAAAAATAAGATGGAAAAATTGGAATCACATCACCATTTATTTCTTATTTACTCTTTTTTTCCCCCCTACTTTGTTAGGAAAGAGTATTAAAATTTCCAGGAAATTAGTGAAATTTCTCATGTATATAAGAGGTAAGGTTCTGAAAACATCAACTACAATGCAGAATGTCAGAGCACAAAAACTTTTTCACCTTATATTTTACACTAAATCTGACTAAAGAACCTATCAAGAGACTTAGCAGATCATCACGTCTTACTGTAAAGTAATTTACAGTTGCATTTGCAGGCAGGCATCAGCAGGCTCAAAACTCATTACAGCCAAAGATAACAACATTAACTTAATCCTGACAGGCAAAATACTCTAGTCAATACAGTTGCAGGTATGGTGTGTTGAAATATCCAACTGCAAACAATCCTGAGAAAGGTCAATGCAGCACAAGTGTTTAACAGTACAAGTGTTCCAGCCTAGTGTTTTAGACAAAGGTTATCACCAATGCTCAAATCAGAGAAATTCACACTGAATCATTGCCTTTGAAGATTTAGTAACATCAAGCTTTCATCATAACCACAAGCAGTAGCATTCATGTATCACAAAGCCTTTGTTTAAAAACCCCATTAGAAAATGTATCCAGCTCAAAAAAGTGCACAAAGAAGTAGTCAACCATTTATTTGCATTTTTACGAATTGTAAACTTTCTGTTCATAATATCTTGTTTACAAAGAAAGGTAGGTAAATATCTGAACATTTGCATTGCTTCTAAGCCCATATTCCCTACAGCACTCCCAATTCCTAGACAGTCTGTTGTTTTCACAAGACCTTTTGATTTATGTTAATAGTCAAGCTAGAAGATATGTGACTTGCCAGAGTATACATCCGAAGTATTAAATAAAGTTTAGCTGAATTCCTCTTTCAGGGGCACAAGCAGCTGTTTTGGAAACAAGCACTAAGAATAAAATTCCCCTGTGTCATGGGTTGACCCTGAGTCTGATGGACAGATCTCTTGACCAGTCACGCTTCTCGAAATTTCCATATTTAAGCCAGTGGAAACACAGGAAGTGTCCCTTTTTTCTTCTGCTCAAACCTCCTGGCGGGGAGTTTGGGGGTGGGGGGAATTGGCCAGGGCTCTTTGGAGCGGCCCTGGGCCTCCCCTCCCCCGGCCCCGGCGGGCATGGGCCCCGGCCCCGGCTGGCACGGGCCCCGGCTCTGGGAGAGTCCCCTCGGAGCCGTGGGCAGCAGCTGCTGCTGCAGAGCCGAGACCGTCTGAAGCGACTGCTGAGGAACCCCCCCACATGACCGTGAGGAGGCGGCGGGAGCTGACGGAGCTTTCCTACAACCAACTCAGCCTATACTGAACTGTAAAATAACATCAAGTGCAAGCAGCATAACAGGAGCGAGCTTTTCTCCATCGCAAGACCCGAGAAAAAGAGGATTGGTTTCCTCATCATGGCTTCCTCGGTGTCAGAGAGAAGGAGAAAGTGAGTGAAGCTGAAAAGATGGCGGCGGGGAAGAGAGGGCGGAGACGTGCTTTTTAGCGCGCAGCTTAAATCTGCTTTTTACAGACCGTGGTATGGACTGTAATATCAAACTGTTTTCTCCCTCTTTAATCCATTTAACATAAGGGGGGGATGAGAATTCAGTGTGCAGCCTGCGAGAGAGATAAAGGCTGTTAGCTGGTGCAGTTTGGGAAAAACCACGCAACGTAAAAGAGACCTCTATTTCCTCAAATTAACAGAGAGAGACTTTTAAGAATTGTGAATGCTGACCAAAATTCCATGTTTTGTTATTATTTGTGCTGGAGGAAGTAGGAGGGGGGGGTGTTGGAGAAAAAAGGGGTTTTTGTCTTAATCTCTTATTTTATTTTACTCTTAACTCTGTTAGTAATAAACTTTCTTTCATATTCTTTAAGTTTGAGCCTGCTTTGCCTTTCTTCAAACCTCTTATCTCACAGAAGGTAAGAAATGCGAACTAAACCACTACACCCTGTAAGAGTAGTAGTCACCTTCTGATTAGCAGAATTTCAAGAAAAAGCAGGAAAACAACTCCTGAAATATGACAATGATTGGCCTCAAAAATGTCTCTGTTTCAGTTGAATTAAATCTCTTACTGATTTTGATGTTTGCAGTAAGTCTTTGATGTTAACATAGAAATAAAACAACCTTTATAGTATCTATTAACCATATAGAGCTGTTCCTCTATCCTTACTTAATGATAAGTGACTGAGGTCCCAGCTTCTAGTAATATATGGGATTTTTCAGGCTAGCTAATGTAAATCGCATATTTTTTTAAGGCTGATAATTTCAAGGTAATATTAAAACAGAAAGCTTGTCCCTAATTTTAAGTTCAAAAGAAAATTATTACTGTAATCATTAGACTTTGAGGCTTCATTTCTATATTGAATCAAATCACGTAAGGGATAAATGCAAGAAAAACAAATTCAGAAGTTCAGGACTGGATTTTTTTCATCATTTTCCAATAAAACAATGTTTAGTATATTCTAGTAATGGGTTAATGCTTCATGTGAAGAGTAACATGTACAGATAGCTGTAGAAGATTATCAAATTACTCTTTGCTGTGGTCTTTGCTGTGGGGGGACAGGTTTTATTACAATAATAACTGGCACGTTACTGTGTCATGACTCAATTTCTAGGAGAGAGCTGATGCTTCTCAGAGAGGGACAGTCTCGAAGGTTAAAGCAACCATGCTTCATTAAACAAATGTGTGCCACTAGATCAAGTGCCAATAATGGCATAACTGACACAGAGCAGAAGAGGTCTGCACCAGTGTTCTCACCTTGTTTCCACCAGCATGTGTCATTGTGGATGCCTGCACTGACGCCCAGCACCAGCAAGGGGAAGAAAACAAATGATGCCTTCACAGGGAGAGATGGGCACAACATGGAAACGTAATTTATCAAAACAAAGGAAAGACTGGAGCTGAACATCTGCATACGTGTGTAGATAGACCTTAATTTCCAAGGTGTTGCAGAGTATGCTCTGGGGAAAATAATAAGAATGCCTTTCAGAACATTTGTATTGTGGCCTCTTCATGGAACTTCAGGTGGAAATACGCTGTATCGAGACATTTGTTATTAATCCACAGTTTGTGTAAAACATCTGACTGCCTACATTTCTATTTCAGATTTCTCTCTGACTAGATTTGTAAGAGCTAGCATGCAAGAATTAGTGATTTTTAATATAAACTGAAAGGGTCAGCTGTTAGTATAAATATTCTTCTCCTTATAACACTTAATAAAGTTCAACAGTTTATGCCATTAATTGATTCTTTCTCCAGTGGTGATTTTAGCAGAGCGACAGGATCAACAGCTAACTGAAAATAATTTTTTAGTTATCCCAGTTATATATATTGCCAAGTAAACTTCCATATTAGACACATGGTAAGATCAGGCAAGAATAGCTTTCTCCCTCATGTCTCAGTAATTATGCTTCAAATACTCTGAAGCAAGAAGTTTATGAAGTTTTTATTTAAGTGCTCTTACAGGGCTCCTTCCCCCAAACATGCAAAATACTTTTAATTATATAGTACCCATTCACTCAACCCAAACTGGCCACCATTATTTGAAATTACTTTGGTATTTTTAGCCTTTCTACTTTGCAGGGAGGGTACACACTCACTCAGTTGAACCCTGAGCATCAGCAGTGTCTTAGTGATCCTGATGAACCATTATCCCCATCCATGGGAGTCACATAACACTCAGACTACTTCGCCTTAAAAAATAAGCAGGGAAAATACCACATGAGGGTGAAATAGTTACATTAATATTGTCCTTTACTCTCTACCTAAGGTGAAGTATGCAAGGCCTGATGCAAGTTTGAATGCTCAAACTCTAGGGAGTAAAGTCATGAGGCTGCCTGATTCCTGCCTTAAGAAGAAAACTTAGGAGTTTCAACAGCTTTTCCAAGAACTTTATGTCTGCTGCTAGCATTCTGTTTAAATCTTATGACTTGTCTGTGCTACTTTCTCTTCAGATTCTAAGGCATTCAAGGCTCCAAAAAGTCCCTTTAAAGGATATTTTTAGTGTTGGTCAAATTTGCTACCCTTAGATGTTCAGATCATCCATAGTCTTCTTTCCTGGTTTTATAATAAACCAGTCATCACACCTTTAGTCTGATAACTTTCACCAGCAGCAAGATAATTTTTCAAGGAGAATGGTAGTTTGGAAACGGAAAGGAACTGTGACAGGGAGTTTGCTGCTTCTGGCTGTGCTTGAATTAAAAGAACAGTGGAAAAGGTAAAAAATCGCCTTTTTCCTTTGTGAGTGTTTGTGTGTACAATACATATATACAATATAAGTGAGTGCACTTTCTTGTTCACAATGAAAAACTTTTGAAATAATTGACTCCTCAAGCCACTTCTCCATTACAGTGACAGAGAATTGAAATGCCTCAAAACTTGCTTCTCAGATATAAAAGCCAATAAGCAGTAATTAAGGTTGAGAGGGCTTGTTGCTTTTTAGCTAAGCTAAACTGACATACACGATCCACTGTGTCAGGATATTTGGGGGCCAAGAAGGTTAATCACTAAAATTTAGCACATAGCCACTGTGGCAAAGCACTTCAGCTACTTCAGACTAGGTTTAACTGTCTTGCCCCCACCCTAGTCACCCTTATCAGGGCACCTCTGTTGCTAAATGCCTATTAGAGAATGAATTAGTAGGTCTGAAGTACTTAAAATGATCTAAAGACTTATATTGATGTAATCTGTTTAAGATGATGTAAAGGTTTAGCATAGATTATACTTACATATCTGAAAGCTTTAGTTTGGTTTATCTGCAAAAGCCCTTCCAGGACACAGTTTGGAGGGAATAGAGGTGTAAAGGGAAAAGGGAAGCATCAGAAATGTTGAAGAATAGTTAAGAAGCAAAGGTGCATATTTTGCCTCAAGCCATGCACTTGAAAGACTATATAAGTAGAGATCTAGAAACACATGGTTCGACTGGAATAGTAGAAAGATGCTAGTCAATCTAGTTTATTAAATATCTCCCAAATGTGTTAATGGGAAATTACTGTTGACATTATTAGGCAGTGGCTAGTTTTTTTATTTGTAAACCATTAGAGTTGTTAGACTTTTGAAAAGGTAGAAATGAAATTTTAGTATCTAGACTAAACGTATACACTTAAATACTTAAATAAAAACCTGTACAAAGGAGAACTTTGAGGAGAGTTAACAGTATTCATCGCCTTCCAGTTTCCTATTAGCTTTGCTGGAGGATAAATGTCACTTACAATGGATGTTGGTAATTCCTATAGCTACCTATAATTATATTATTTATATAATTTTATATATGATATGCATTATATATAATTTATATTTTTTTTTTATGTTTATAGTTACCTATAGTTATAGGTTATATTGTCATGCACATGTACAAGGTAGGGGAAACCTCATTAAGCTTTTCAGTCTTGATTGTCGTTCTCTCTTACCTTTGAGACTTGAACTAAAGAACCTTAAACTTGTTTTCCCTTTTTTATCCATCTTGTCTCTCCAAAAAAAATGTTATTTTTACTACTACTGATTTGTAAAGGCACACAATGATAGCTTTTACACTTTGAATTTAATAAAATAAGAAAGCATTTAAGGATTTAAGATTTGTTGGCATTTGAATTTCTGCCTTCCTTCAAAAGCAATGTGAACTTTCCAGCCTGCGTGCTAAAGATTGAAGTTCCACAAAGATAAAAATGGACAACGTTTCTTTAGCAGACAATTTGTCACATAGCCTTTAAGTTTTACTAGCCCGGAGAGATATCCGACAACTAAATAGTGAAAGGAAAGTGAATGATTAGCTGGCAGACCTTCAGGCTACTGAAAGATAGTTTTAGTAGCCTGTCATGAAAATCTGTGGCCTCAGGCTGCGGGGCTACTTTTTATTTCCAAGCCTGTTATTGATTTTGGTATGAAGAAAATAATTTGGTGTTGTTGCTTAAGGTGTCACTGAGAAAGGAAAGAGAAAAGGGAAAAAAACCCAACCACATGTTTCATTTGCTAACAGTTTTTAGTTCAAATTTACCTTTTTATTACAACAGGGATTGAGCTGGTAGATGAAGGGCATTTACTACTTAAAGGTACTACCATCTTTATGAAACATGGCACACTAATCGAAAACACAAGTAAACTGAAAATTAAATTTAAAAGCCTATAATTTAGTATCTTCCTTGCCAGGAATGATGACTTTCATTTACGGAGGGAATCCAGAGCTGCTCAGGGTCAGTCTGATGTGTGCCATTTTCAGGCCTATCGCGGAGGCTGATGGAGTTGATTAATTTCTTGGAACTCAGCTTTGTCTTCTCCAGCTCACTGAACAACTTCATTTCAGCTGATGAGTTCAAACAGGGGTCAGAGCAATCCTCATTTCTGACAATCCCACAAAATGGGAATTAATTTTATGAGTTAGTACTATTGTGTTCAAAACTAAGAAGAAAACAGTCAGCTGACTTAACCTAAGGAGGGAAAGAAATACTCCATTTACAAAACCTACTCAGATATACTGAACTGTTTAAAAATACAGGAAAATATTTACATTAGCCAGGGAAAATGATTAAACATCCTATAGAATCTAATGCCTGAAAATCCGTTTAAGATCCATGTCAGAGCAAACACTTATATTGTAGCTGTTGCCCTTCATAATTATTTAAAAAACACATTCGGGGTGGATTAAAATGGGTTTGAGAGAACCTTTTGGAAGAGGCAGGGCAGTGAGGAGAACACACCTGCCTTAGAGGTAACAAAGACTACAAACTCTAATTTTGTTGTAGTGATGGCTAAGATATAATAAAGCAATGCTGTTCATGTAAGTAGTAGTGGCATTTAACATTATGAATCCTGATACTCTCTTCAGGAAGTGAGTATTTCACAATGCTATCTTCTGTTTTTAACTCAAAGATGATTAAATGCGAGTAACATTATTAAACAAATCCAATTTTTAAAAATTATATAACAACACCTCTTGATCTAACTGTCATCACATCTTTCAGATACTACTGAGACTTACTTTAAAGATCTATTAATAACTATTATTTCCATAGAATGACCTAGAACTACTTGTACCTTGCATAAGCAAAACTTACCTATTGGAATAATTTGCTAAGGATGCTAATACTCTGGCATTGTTCTTCCCAGTACTCTGGTTTTAAAAACCTGCCACATCTGAAACAACACCCCGACATACGGAAGTGTTTTTTCTCTTTTAGTGTGCTGGGGCCTGCTTGAATATCAGGGATCAGGGGCAAGGAGGGTACCGTATTCAGCAGCAGTGATTGTGAGTTGTTTCAAATAGACAATTTCGTTGTCTTTATTTGATGTAGAAAAGTTAAAACACAGACTTCATAATGGAATACCTTTCAGGTCCTGTGGTTATCTATTCATATATAATCTCAGTAGTGCAACAAGACAGAAGTTGTAGATTTATCTGTTTCATCTTATTTTGAATGTGAGAGCAGTGTTTGACTTGTACTTCCACCAGTTTATATGCAAATACTACGAACTTGTTCCTTTCTTCAGGGTACAAAACAACCCTTGCCAGATGGCATGGAGGAAAGTCAAATACAGTCAGATTAGAAAGGTCACATTGTTGCTTTGATGTTTTATTTTTCTTCCAAGTTGTAAAATGATCTATTTATTCCTTCCCTAACCTGGTGGTCCTGAAAACCTCAATATCCAGAAAATGTCAATCCAATATTTGTACTCTAGAAGGCTAAGCCAGAAATGCTGTTTCACATGAAATAACCGTGGTCGTCGACTCATCCTGCCAGGAAATTTCTATGGGATTTTTAACTCTGTCCCTTTTCTCACCCCTTACTTGTCTGGGAGAGAAGAGGATGGTTTAAAACTTTTGCTTATCTGGTTTGTCCTTTTAAATAGGATTGACTCCATAAAATTGCAGACTTTGGGTTCAAAATGTAGAACCACTTTACTGAAAGGAATATATGAAACATTTTCCAAGTTAGCCCTTCCAACTTCCATTGTTTTCTATATCAAAAGATATGGCAAATCAGCAGCTTAGAGACAAAAAACAAAAGAATATTTTTGGTGTTACTTGTGAGTCCAACAATTGTTGAAGCTCAAACTGTGCTGATGGAGCTTATGGAGTTTAGGAGCTTTCGTTCATCATCTGATGTTTGACACTAACTCATGTAAATCCTTTAAATCTCCTTGTCCAATGAAATTGAGAGCTTGATGCAGATCTTATTATTAGCAGATGTGGAGGATATGATGTTTTTAATTGATAAATGTATTTACATTCTCAGATATTTCACTCAGAATAAATGACTCCATTGTAACTTGCAATGAAAAAAAGCAAACTGAATAAAATTTTAAAATGTCTCTATGACAATGAATCTTAGTCGCTCAGAAATTACTTTTTCTGAAAGACTTCTTTAAATAGAAATACTTATCATTTTGATAGCAAGACTAGAGGGGCAAAAATGTGAGGATGGTTTTGTTCCAATACAGAAGCCTTCAAGTGCTGCAAATTACAGTACACAGCCTACAAAAATCATGTCCTGGGCAAAAAAAAAGGTATTGGGCAACTAATTTTACTTTGAATTATGCATATAGTCTTTATCACCAATGTTATCTTTTTCAGGAAAAAAAAAAAGAAAAAGAAAAATAATATATTCATTAATTTTGAGCAAGGTATTGCTCATTTTTCTTCAAACCCCTCCTATTACTGGGTTTACTTTAGTAATTAGGTTTCCCATTTGTAAATGGAATTACTAGTTATCGGATTATACACAATAATGATTAAAAGGTACACAGAACACTGAAAGTGGAGGGGGGGAGTTATCTGATCCAGTTCTGCAAATGGTAACCCATTTTGCCAAGTAAAAATCTGTCTTTTTAGACTAATTTTCATGGTTGTCTCTCCTTCCAGCACGTGCAAGACTTTCAGACTGCCTCTGCTTTTCCTAGTCACAGGATGATAACTTATATTTTGCTCAAAACTATCCACAGTGTATCTAACACCCATCTCAAAAAGTCTTATTATGGTGTTAACTTTTTTTTCCTCAATAAAGAAGGAAGTTAGGCTTTTAAAATCTAGAATCCTACTATTTATCCAGATTATGAGTCTGTGTCATTTCTGTATTGATGCAGTGACTTCTCCACATTTGGTATTTTCCATACTAGAATGTAGTCAGACTGTGAGTGTCATAGATTAAAACAATTTCCAAATCCTACATACCTTGAACACGAGGATTACAAGCGGTGTTGCTTGTATTTTGACTGCTGCAATGTATTTCAAACTCCTGGGCACTGTTTACATAATCTTCTGAATAGTACTGCTGACACATAAAATGATTTGTGGATATACATACCTCTATATGGTAATTTCTAAAATCAAAACTGATTACTCAATAAGAATTTATACAAATTAGAAAGAAAGTATAATTTGCGAATGACATGATATTAAAAATTATACAGGCTTTTGTGCTTTGTAGTGCAGAGAACTTTGAACTTCCACCAATATTAGGAGATATTCTATCAGCTGTAAGTCTGTCTTTCATTGGCACTGTACAGTATGAAATCAAATTAATCTTTTGATGGCACAAGTTTCATCCACAATTTTAGGATTGGGAAAATGCAACTGTCTTTGTATTTATGTAGGCTGTAAATTAGAGTTGCAGCTTTTTCTGCAGTAAAAATGAAATTATATGCTATTCAAAATGAGCTATAGGATGTAAAATGAGCATGACTGTGTATTCAGATTTGACACAAATGCACTACATTTATTTCAGATGCTGCCATGTCTGCTTAACAAATTGTGGAAAGGTTCTAGCAGTCTTACGGACCAATAGACAAAAGTAGAAAGACAAACTGAGTCCCAGATGAATACATAACAGTATCAAACACTTCTCATCAGCCACTTGCAATGTCTCCTTGTCATATGAAAAAATGGACAGTACATGAGGAAACTGTGTGCTACCCGTTCAGAAGTCTTCAAATAGAATTCCATAATTAATCCTCACAGTATACAGTTCTGAGAAGTAGAGGAACTACTGTCTCTTGCAGCTGAATTCTTCTCTAAACACTACGTTACATTAGTGGGATAGCAAACCATTATGAATTGGGATTTGGCATTTAATTTATCATTCTTAATCCAGCCTTTTGCAAACAAGATTTCACATCCACTGTGCCTCACTGTGCTCTCTCTATTTATGTCTAGAACTAAAGATAAAGCACAGATTGCAGCCACTCTGACACTTCTACCCATCCCTAGCAATTCACTGCTAACCTAAAAATCTGACCTGAAGTGACCAGTTTTAGGAACAATGTAATTTACTCATTAGGACCACTGAGTTTTAGGTTTACTTCACCTTCTCAGTAGCTTCAACTCAGGCGTTGTCAGCTATACTGTTCTGAAGGGCTGCTCATGAATTAATATTCAATTTCTGATATACTGCACACAACACTCTGAAGATGTTGAAAACTGAGACCTGGGACTTGAAGTGCTGCTTAAAGTCAAATAGAAGATTTGAAAGTCCTGAGAAAAATACTTAAATCCTCCATATATGAGATTACACTCATGTTCTGCGAAGTCAAGAGGTTGTGAAGAACCCTCGTCAGATTCAAAGATTAATCCAAATCATGATTAATATGAAAGAATAAAATAACTTCCTTTAGGGCAAAAGTTCTGTCAACCAAATAAATTGGATTTATCCTGCAAAGAGCAGGTAACATCATCCTTTATTGACATCTATATTGATAACTGAATGTGCAAAATCAATTTTAAGTTTGATATGAGGAGATCCTCTGAAAAAAACCTGATACAAATCAGGGATTTTTTTTTAAATCCTCAAATAATTTGCTCATTTTTTAATCTTCGTGTTTATTTCAACAAGTACGAGTAGAATTAAAGAAAAGAAAAATTGCAAACCGCAGGGCTATAGTAACAAAAATATGGTAAACAATCCAACATTGGACCTATAATGGACTTACTTAAAAAAAAAAATAAAATTATTTTGAATAGATGAGGTAACAGTGAACAACGAACACCAAAATTATTATTTTGAATTGTTTTCAGTGAGGAATGTGCTATGTGGGTTTTATATTCTAAAATATTGGTTATAGTTTGTAATTTTTTACAGTTACTGGACACACCTACATTTTTCAGCATTTTTTTGTGGTTTTTTTCTGCTAAGTATCATCAGTAAATTTACATCAAGGCTGTCACAGAGCCCCAGCACAGCTGAGGTTGAAAGAGACTTCTGGAGGTTTTCTGGTCTAATGTCCCTGCTCAGGCAGGGCTTCTAGAGCAGGTTCTGGCAGCTGCTGAATATGCCCAAGGTGGGACATTCCACGATCTCTCCATGCAACCTGTGCCAGTATTTCCTGATGTTCAGATGGGACCTACTGTGTTACAATTTGTGCCCATTACCTCTTGTCCTGTCACTGGGTACCACTGAAAATAGCTTGGCTCCATCCTCTTTGCACCCTCTCTTCAGGTATTCATATGCTTTAATGAGATTCCCCATTGAGCCTTCTCTTCTCCAGGCTAAACAGTTCCAGCTCTCTCATCATGTCCTTGTACATAAGATGCTCCAGTCTCTTCATCATCTTAGTGGTGCTTTGTTGGACTGTCTCCAGAGTATTCATGTCTTTCTTGTACCCCAGAACTGGACCCAGAACTCCAGGTGTTGCCTCACCAATGCTGAGTAATAAAGAAGGATCAACTCCCTTGACCTGCTGGCAATACAGCTGTTAATGCAGGACACCATTTGCCTTTTTTGCCACAAGGGCACATTGTCAGGTGATGTCCAATTTGGTGCTCACTAGGATCCCCCAGGTCCTTTTATGCAAAGCTTCTTTCCAGCCAGTCAGACCCTGGCTTTTACTGTGCCTGGGGTTTTTTCTCTTCAGCTGCAGGACTTAGGACTTCCCTATGTTGAACTCTCCAAGAAACACAGAAAAGACAATGCCCATGAAACTCCCATTCTAGCAAAATATTACAAGTACAAAATAAAAATTTTCATTTTCCTTCAGTTCCCACTCTTAACATGCATGAAGAAGAAAACATATATCTAGTACACTGGGCATGCCAGATACACAAAGTGGGGTAGTCAACACCTTTCCACATCTTGAGTGTGCCTGATACAGCTTTGTTGACCAGTATTCACGAAGGATTCAGGATATCTGGGACCCTTCATGTCCTTTCCCTGAAAGAATACAAACTCTGTCATTTCCCATTGGATTTAACCACGACAATCAAACCAACCCCTGTCTTCAGTGCCTGCCACGTAGCTTGCCAGCTAGGCAGGTCCCCACTCTGCATTTAGGAATCCCTTTTCTGAAGATGGTGCCTCCTGTAATGGGTTTTATGGTGGACTTGCTTTCTGGAGTATGACTGCCTCTACTGCATGTCCCGGGGCTTAATTCCCATGTTTTATACATCTGGTCTCTGCACTTCTGTATTCACACAGAGAAATATTTATTTATTTATCCATATTTAGGGATTTATATTCTAGATATTTAGATTTTCTCTATAGACCTGCTATATACTACAGGCATGTGACATTACACAGAGAGCTACACAAATATAATAAAGACCTTAATTTTATAGCTGCAGGTGCAGCTGTAAATTTATATTTGTAAGGCATGTCTAAGAGTTTAGATTTACATCTAAATGGCTGTCTTCAGTTCTGTAATATTTTGGGTATATCTGTGTTATGCTGAGGAAGACATCAGCAACACACATACAGCTCAGAAAGGAAGTGTAAAATTAATGTGCATACTACAGTGATGGGCTACCTGCTACTTCAGCTGCTCTCAGAATAGCCAGGCCAGCAGGGACAGAAGCTCAACTGACAGAACTGGAGAGTGGCAGCAGAAAGCTGTAATTATCATTGGTGAAAAGAAGACTGTATATCTACACATACATCAGTGTGTCTTAAAGCACTGGGAAATATGACAACTGCTTCACTGCTTACCCCTTTTTTTGGCTGCATCTCTGATGTAATTATCAATTGTTCAATTTATGTTTTTAAAACTCAATAACTGTGTGTTCAGCATTAAAAAAAAAAAAAAAAAAAAGGAGAGGAGGAGGGAAAGGACACCTCAATTCCCTAGCACAGGCTTTTGTTAGCTAGGTGCTATGTCATAGCTGTATGCTATGACACAGATTTTACTTTGCTCATGGACTGGAATTTTTTTGCTCAATATTATTTTTCATTATTAAATTGAACAAGCAGGAATTGCAAAGCTGAGCAGATGGTTTCAGGACACCCAAAGTAGCTTGCCTCTTTGACAGAAAGATGGTTAGGCTGTGGAAAGTATTAATTAACAGTTATTATTTGTGGGAGTTCTCAGCAGTTGACATTGAAAAGATCATTAGTCTTCTATGTAATATTTTTAAAAATATGTTATTTTAAAATTATGAGTAATTTTGTCAGCCGCCAGTGAAAATCAAATAGAAGTAGCTGTCATAAAATGATGCACAGTACTATTGGAAGTCTTCACTACAACAATACCAAAACAAGACATTGTGGTACAGACATTTACCCCTGTGGGGGTGATCAGAGTTTTATCAGGGAAAAAAGACAACTTTTTTTCCCCACATTAGTGCTTCAGAGATGATCTGGTTTTTCTACAGAGCTAGGCTCTGTCCCTTGGAAAAATGCATTTATGATGGAGGCTACTAGGCAGAGGTTGGGACACTGGGAGTGCATCCTTCTCCAGCTGCTCTCATGTTCAGAACAAGTCCACAGACTCTTCCCAGCAGTTTTTTTTTATTTATTAGAATGAAGAGAAAAGGAAATCAATATTAATTTACTATTATGTTTTAAAGAAAGAGTGGAAAAACTATTTTTGTAGAGTGTGACATTTTCCCAGTAGAGGAAAAAATATATTTTGAAAATTAAAGACTCATGAATGAATATTTAAGATACATAAACATAAGCCTATAAAATCTGTAACAGTTGTTTCAGATAAGATTTGTAACAGGCACTTAGGTTTTCACAAGTGTGATAAAGTTTTCTGACAGAAAAAACATAATTCAATGAGTTAGCAAAACTCAAGAAACTGACTAATCCATTTACGTCACAACGATATTTCCAAGAACATAAACCTTCCTTGCATTCAGGGGGCAGCTCTTACAAATCAAACTACGTTCATAAATACCCCTATACTAATGAAGGGGGAGCGAAACAAAACCTGAAATTTATTATGACTGAAGTTGGTAAATGCTCTCTTTTATTTTTCCTTGTGCTAACACCTTTCAAAAGTAAAGAGTACGAAGGGAAAAGTGAGTAAGTGACTAGCACAGAGGAACAGGGGAGAAATAAGTACTGATAGTGATTGAATTATGTTGATCACACCGGTAAAACAGCCACCAATGGCACAAGAGACCTGGGACTGTCAGCCTGGTACCATCTGGCAGCCAACACTGCAGTGTCTGACATCAAGGAGGTAATGTTAACTCCACCACTGAAAGGGGCAGTGAACTACGATCAGAGATAGAGCCACATCAACAGACATCTATTTTCCTGCTTTGCCATAAACGTCAGTGTCCATAGACCCCTCAATTATTCAGTGTTCTGCTGAAGGTTAAAGGCTTAGAACTGATTTTATAAGGCAGTCTTGACACATATTGTTTCCCCTGACCACACACACACACAGAATGCAGGCTGGGAATGCCACGGTGGATAAAGATCAGCAGTAATTCATTTTCAATAATTAGAGGAAAAATGAGCAGTGCTTAAGGTGAGGAAAAAGCAACAGAATTTGTTACTTTGGAAAAGATTCTTTGAAAGCAAGAGGCTAAACACATTCAGCGGGGTTTTTTGTTGATGTTTTTCCCATTTTCAAAACCAACATTACAATTTTATGATGCACAAAATGGAAAACTTTCAAAAATGTCAGGTTTTGAAAAAGATTACTATGAATAATGTATTTCAATACAGCTTTGTCAAACTGTTCTATAGTACATACATTTGTAATTTCTTAACACTGAATTTACTGGGAAGTGACACTACTGTGCTCATGCTGTTCACACTTGTTTACAAATAGAGGCAGTCAGGCTTTGAGCTTCAAATTCAAGTGTCCAGATACTGACGTGACTTGCCTGAAAGCACTGGCAGGAAAAGTGTGCTGTGTTAAAAATTCATAAAGAACACTGCTTTTTATTTCAAGAGTAACAGGAGCAAAAGGTTTTTGCAGTGCCCTGGGAAACAGAAAGTTCAAATATTGCGAAGTTTCAGGAGTAGATCAGAGCATACTATTCACAGTTAAAGCCTACAAGGCAGTTCTTTATAGTGTCTTGGGTGAGACAACTGAAGGAGAACTGAACCTAAGGAGCCAATTTGCTGAGTTTTGTTCAGTCTGTAAATTGAGTAGTTTTTATTATAGAATCATGAACTTTAAGAACTGCATATTGAACAGTGGAAAACTGTATTTGAATTTGAGTATTTCTAGGTTATGTAAACTTATGTTTCTGTAACTCCTCCAAAATGTCAAATAGACCCATGAAGGGCTGCTACAACAGATTAAATCTTTCAAAGTTCTGTCAACAATTATTGATCCCACAGCTGGCTACTTTTTCAGACTCCTTTGTGGGAAGAAGCTGAGTTTGGGTTCCAGGCTGGGAGACAGGTATGGGTTTGGTTTTTTGTTTTTCTTTTTTTTTAAACTGTTTGTGTGCTCAAACTTCCCCTTCAGAAATGCATGCGATCATTGAGTTAGATCTAAGAGTCTACTACCTAAGGTGTAACATTTCTTTATCCTCTTGTTCTCTTTATCCTGAAGTCTATGCTGACTGCTAACAAAACTGCTATGCCTCATGTATTTTAAGATACCTTTAAACGAATATTCAGCAAAACAGCCTTGTATTTTAGACAGTTTCTGAACCAGATCCTTCTAGGAGAGACAAACAACTAGAAACACTTGTCAAATATGTTATTTCATACATTTAATTAATATCTATCAAATGTCTGTCAGATGGCTGACTGAATTCTTTGAGGAAAAATTAGTAGAGTAAAACCTCAGTTTTTGACAGTAGTCAAATTATGCAAAGGGGGTCCACCTCAAGCCTATGCACACAAATATCTACACATACAAGTACCAAGACAGCAGCATTATGTGAGAGCCTCTCACACTTTTGGGAGGAGGCAAATCAGCATGTACTAGCTGAAGAGCCAATACTCAAATGCACACAACATGGGGAACAAACAGGAGAAACCAGAGATCTTTGTGCAGCTGAAGGCTCAAATCATAGTGGGGTCACAGGGGTGGGATAGGAAGGCTCCCATGACTAAAGTACTGCAGTGGGTGGGTACAGAGCTCTTAGGAAGGGCAGGCTGGGAAGAAAAGCAGAAAGAGTTGTCCTTTATATGAAAAATTAGCAGGAACACATGGGAGTCTTCCTCGGGATGGATGGCACGCCAGTCAAGACCTTATGGGTTAGAGGGTAGACAAACATGCGTGATGTTGTCATGGATATTTTCTATAGACTGCTGCAACAGGGGAAATAAGAACATAAGCCCTTGTTACATCAAGAGGAAGTGCACATTCATATGCTCTTGTCTTCATGGGACAGTTTTAACTACCCTGATATGACCTGGCAGGGTAGTACAGCAGGCCAAGAGCAGCCCAGAGAATTTGTAGAGATGACAGCTTCCTAAGACAGATCATTAGAAGGATAGATTCTCTTTTGAGTGTGATACCTACAAACAGTAAAGACCTTGAAGGACATGGGAAGGTCAGGGAAGGCCTTGGCTGCACTGATCAGGAGATGATGGAGTTCAGGATCCAGAGAAAAAGGAACAAGGCAAAAAGTAGGAGCACAGCTTTGGATTTTAGCAGAGCAGATTTTGCCCTATTCAGGGGCCTGCTCATAAGAGTCCCACAGGGGACAACTGGGGGAGAAGGGGGTCCGGGAGAGCTTGTTGTTTTTCAGGAATCAAGTTCATCACATCCAAGCTCAAGAGTGGCTTTCCCCTGGGACCAAAATATCAAGCAAAGGTGGCAGGAGGCCATCATGGATGCACATGGATCTCTTGAAAAAGCTCAAATATCAAAATATTAAATACACAGAATGTGGAAGGAGAGTGAGGTAGCCCAGGACAAATATAGTCACACTACATGCTGGAATGAGTTTAAGAAAGGCAAAACTCATCTAGAGTTGGAATATAAAGCCTCGGAGGTCACTTCCAAACTGAAACATTTGGTGATTCTGCAGTTCAGTGATTTTGTGAAATGGTCATTAAAATGTCCAGTTCTGCCTAGTTTGCGTTTGTGAAATTTTTTTCTTCTTAGGTTTGTTTAGTCTTCTTGTTCCTTATCTGCATAGTCCTGAGAAGAGGAGCTTCAGGAGGGACCTCATCGCTCTCTAAAACTCCCTGAAAGGAGGTTGTAGTGAGATGGGGACCTATCTCTTCTACTGCGACTGCAATGAGAGGATAAGAGGCAATCAGCCTAAGTTGAGACAGGAGATTCAGATTACATATTAGAAAAAATGTTTTCACTGTTAGTGTGGTTAGGCGTTGGAATAGGTTGCCCAGGGAGGTGGTGGAGTCGCAGTCCTTGGAGGTGTATCTGGATCTGGCACTGGATTAAATGGTTTAAGGGTTTAGGGGTAGAGTGATAGTAAGATGACCTTAAAAGTCTCTTCCAACGTGGATGATTCTATCATTCCATCACGTGTTACACTGTGTGTTTCTGACTCATCTAGAACAAATATCTTATCTACACACATCGGCAGTGTCCTAAAGCCTCCTACAGTTTTCTCATGTGCTAACAGCCAGAATACTTGCTACCTGGTGAATGTCAGCACACTAATCCTTTCCAGGTGAAAATAAGTGGCATAGAGAGGATGTGAGAATCCTGTCATGAGGTATCTATGAAGAAGCTTACTATCATACGTGAGGAAGCTTCTAGGAAAGGATATTATGCTGTGATTTGTTAAGTTAATACCCAGTGGATCAGGCAAATGTACAAGACTTCAGAGTTCAGTTCTTTCAATCTCAGAAGCTTTAGGAACAGTGGAGTAGAACATCAACAACTTTCATTCCTCCTCCTCTGTGGCAGCTTGATATTCTCACTGGTAGTATATAGCTGCTGTTATATGTTATCTTCTCCTCTTTATATCTTTTTTTCTTTTTTTCTTTTTTTTTCATCCTTTTTTTTTTTGTGCAGGTTCATGAGGAAAATAGTGGTTTTTCCTCATCTTCTCTAGCTAGAAATAGAAAGGATTTTGAGATGGCAGAACTTTGGGATGAAGGCAACCTTTTTGTCATTTCCCACTGGTAACTTTCAATGATTAACGATTTTTTATTTAGAAAACCAGTCTATAGACTCAAATTATAATTAAGGGTCTTGGTGTACTAAGGATTTTTTCATATTTTGCAAATGCGTCAGTATTATGAGACTGTCTGTTTTGTAAACCCCAGAACAGCATGAATTTGATGCCTTTTTTTCCAATGACATGGCATACACAAACATCTGGATTAGAAAACTGAGCATGCTCTACTCAAAAAATGGGTGACCACAAAACTTTCTCTTTATGCAAAATGCTATTTCAATTAATTTTGCTTGGATGAAGAAGCAGTCCCCTGGGACCTCTTCTTAAACACCACAACTCTGTAGCTCCCATGTAATACAGATTTCCACTTCCAGCAGTAGATATGCAAGAATTTTTCTCATTATTCAAGCCCTTTGTTTCACACTGCCTAGACTTCTGGTCTCTGATTTTCACTCTCACCAAAGCAAAAAATCCACAGTTCCTGAGGCTCTGCTACAGCTGCATGCAGATATGGCTATGACTATACAAAAGTCTTGAAGGTCAGACATCACTTGAGTACAGGTTTAGTGCCTGGTAGCTCAGATTTTAATGACATCTTTATTCACCAAGAACACTGTGGAAATTCACCTTGTTAGACACTGTAACAGAAAAAGTTCATCTTTTTAAAATTAGCATACATACAAGTCAAAAGCTTCATCTCGAAAATGCTGCCACAGTAAAGGAAAAGTGTCAAATATCTTCCAATGAGTAAAAGGTAGGAAGATGCAATTAAAAAAGAAATGCCTTCCACTTATTAAATAAACAAAATAGTGTAGAGTTAATTCTTGACAAATTCAGGTCTATTATCTTTGAAGTTTACTCATTTTAAATCTAATCAGGTTTTTCTACCAGGAAAAGACTTTATCAGGCTGATACTAAAAGAAAACATTAAGTGTGTGATGCTCATATTCAGAAAATGCAAAACAGTTTAGACAATATATGCTGCTATATTAGTGTGTTCTTGCTCCTTTACGGAATACCATTAGAAAGTTTAAACTAATGGTTTAACTAATAAGAAACATTGGGCAGACATAAGATTTATCATACTCTGTACCTAGCCAAGAAAGTCTGGAACTACTCAAAAATCTACTTCACTATTTTGAAAAAACCTACATGCTTTGTAAGACGTCCTTGATGGATGAATTGCTATGTGGTACTTTATTGCTAAGACAGAAGTGAATGTGAGAAAATGGATAATAGTTGTATCTAATAGGGATTACGGAAGAAAATGGTTTTTGTGCATTTTCTAGTGTTTCATACACTGCAACAAAAGCAAATCACCCTCTTACGTGGACTGTTACCACTAGGTATTCTAGATACTGACGTCTTGTTGGATGGCGCCATACTCTTTTCAGTGGTAGTTAGCAACAGGATAAGGGGCGAAGCATGTAAACTGAGACACAGGAAGTTCCATCTGAATATGAGGAAAACTTTCTTTACTGTCAGGCTGAGCACTGGAGCAGGCTGCTCAGAGAGGTTGTGGAGTCTCCTTCTCCGGAGATATTCTAAACCCACCCGGATGCGATCCTGGGAAACCTGCTCCAGGTGAACCTGCTTTAGCAGAACAGTGGACTAGATGATCTAGAGAGACCCCTTCCAGCACCAGTGGTGATACTGTGAGTCTGTGATTCCATGATTCTGTTCTCCTTTCTTGGCAACGCAGGTTTTTGATTGGAATTTGGATGTTCAGAATTCCAAAACTAGGAGTTTCCTTTACTTTGAACTTCAAGAGGTTGTTTTCTGACCTTTTCCTATGATGAAGTTTTAACCTTGAGTAAATCACTCATTAAAATTTTTCTACTCAGTTTCAGTATATTGCTACAGTTTCTGGAACTATTAATCAGATTTCTTTAAATTCTTCTTATGCTTGAAAACAAACAAGACTATTTTTTTTAGATTTATTGTTTCCATTTATTCCTCTAAAGGGTTTTGACATTTGAAATATTTTCCTTTTATCTTAATGATAGCAGTGAATTTTAACAAAATTTTCATTTATGGCTTATTTAAATTCAGGGGTGATTCTGGCTACCTTAATATACACTTTTAACTCTCTAGAAATAAGTCCATCCAGAATCATATCTGGTCTTGCTCTTTTTGCATATAAGAATTTTTAATGATTTATGTATCCACTCCTTTCCCTTTTCAATGTTTCAGATTCTGTCTAATTTCCTATTTTCAACACCTTAAATTTTATTGAACCCCACTCTGAAAACAATTCTTCCCTTGTAAAATGTTTCTTTGCATTCTACAGTCTTTTTTTCGGAATAATATAGCAAACAAATGGGATTACCTCCCCATCCCTAGTTTCTTTGTAATTTGATAATAGAGGCAACAGATAATTTATAATCTAAGAGATTCCCATTTCAAGTGATTGCCAACTCTTAGAGGGTGTATTGACAGATCACAACATCCTTTTGTTTCTAATACCCTTTTACACTCATTACTAAAAGTCTGAAACATACTTTTATGTTTCAAATACTACTGCAATAGGACAAGAGGGAATGGGCAGAAATTGCATTCAGTTCAAGTTGCACCTGAATATGAGGAAGAACTTCTTTACTCTGTGGGTGACCACTGGAACGGGTTGCCCAGAGACATTGTTGAGTCTCTCACTGGAAATGTTGCATCTGGATGCAATTCTGTGCAATGTGCTCTAGAATGACCCTGCTTGAGCGGGGAGTTTGGACCAGATGACCCACTGTGGTCCCTCCTAACCTTACCTGTTCTGTGAGTCTGTGAAATTTATTTGACCTTGAATATTTATCTTGTAGACTTCAATAAGAATTAGTGCACTGAAGATCCATGTGGAATAGTCTTAGCTGTTACAATTGGCTGTATATTGTACATATGTTCTCTTCTACAAAGATACCTGAATATTGAATGTTATTAAGACAGCAAGTGAAACGAAGCTTCTAAAAGACAAGTTTCATCAAAAAGTGGAGAAGAACAGATACAGTATTGTAGCATAATCCCTCTATGTCACTAAGCCTGATAATACTCACAGCTTGACTGTAGCTCTACATACTAAAAACATTTGACAAATAAAGTTCAGTCAATAAATTACTCCCGTGAGTACCACAGATATTTGTTTTCCTTTTGGCTAAATGTGTCCTTTGTTATAATTGATCACATTTGGCACAACAATTGATTTATTGCAAATTCTTACTTAATCAAATAATCTTCTTTGATTATTCTGTTTCACCAGACCTGCCAGTTACTTTTATTTTTTTTTTTTTTTTTACTTCAGACAGTTCTTGAGTTTTCACTAGCTTTTGAGGATGGTGATCCTAGCTTTAGTGCAGTGGGAAACATGGCCAAAATTGAATGTACTCATCAGTGTACAAAGTTAAGAAATCTTCTTTAGACTCAAATGATCTGAATTTTTTCATAGTTTTGTCTAGAATTACTGTTGTATATGGACAGGAAATGAAAAATTATGGGTTTAGATAATAGTTAGAACCACCTGAATACTGTAAACTGGCTAATATCCTCCCACTCCATCACTTTTTAAATTGTTCATTAGATTGACTGCCTTAAGAAAAGGGTGCAAAGGAAGAGCTGGGACAAAAAGAAAAATACCTGCTCTTCTTCTGTTTAACAACTTCCACGTAACTTCCTGCAAGCTGGAGAACTTATCTTGCCTCTTAGGAGACCAGTGCTTCTTCATTAGAGCCCCAACTGCGAATATCTTGTCATAACGCACCGTCTCCTATGTAATGTTAACTCAGCCCTGGATTCCTGAACAGCTTAAAATGAATCAGTTTCAGATAGGAAAAAAAAAAAAATCTAAAATAGTATATTACATTGCATGGTTTCAACACCTGTCCAGTGTTGAAACTGGACACTGATGAGTACTCTCTGTCCACTTCGTAAAATGACTCCAGGACCACAGATCACTGCCAATGAGTGATCACTCTCAAGTGTTATCTAGCCATATAATGAGTGTGAAGCTTCCAGGAGAAGGCAAAGGTAACATTTTTATTTTTAGTATAGTAAAGAAACACATAAAATATTAAACCAGTTAGGAAACAATTAAGAAATGTGTCCTGCATCCCACTTCTGGAGGCTGCCACCTCCAGACATCCCTCCCTGCCCCTCTTCAATAGAAAGAGAAAAGAATCAAAGAAACAACAGAAACTATGTGGCAATTTTGCCTCCTACCAGTAATGGAATTTTCAACTTTCATCTTCTAATCCATCACACAGGAGTCTTCAGTAAAAACACTTAAAGAAATATGAGTGCATCAGACTGTTGCTACTGTTTGAAAAAAATTTAAATCTATTTGTGGCAAAGATTGTGTTCCTAAGTAAGTTAATAAGATGATGAGATCACATCATCTTGCTGTTGATAAGTCTTGACAAATTTCTTCTAAGCTGTTTCTAGCAGGAAGTGTTTGTGTTATAGTGCCTGTGTTGAGCTGAATGTTTATAGGATGCCACAACTCTACCTGAATCATCTGTTCCCTCATCTCCTTTAATGGTCAGACAGATTGTAAAACTCTCTAAATAGGCATCTTCTGCCTGTGAGATTCAGATCTTGTTCTTTTTTCAACATATGGATACTTTCTCACATTTTGTTTATATCTGTGTCTCAGTGCAAGAGATCTCTTTCTTACTTTGCATGATAGAATAGTAAAAATGATCAAAATATCTTTGTTTTTCCTTTGGCCTTAGATTCCTCTCATTGAGTTTTGTGACTGTATCAGAATAAAAGTTTAATCACAAGCATTTTGCAGTGTTTTAGTTTTGCTCTGCCAATCACTGTATTTACACACATCTATTTCTTCATCATCAGTAATTCTTGGCAATTTGAGCATACATTTCTTAGGTGTGTAAAAATTGTGAAAGCAGGTCCCAATAGTGGTGCTGAAAACTAACATCTAACAATGAGGGCTAATATGATCACAAATCACTTCAAAGAAAGAATAAGATATATTCTTATGAACCTTCAGATATCACAGTTGCAGTTCATTGCTCGTATTTGGACAGACCAAGATATCTGCAGCAATTGGAGAATATTACTAACTGTCTTATTAAAACAAAGTGCAAAATCACAGCTTTTATGAACATAGAAGAAACTATGTTACAGATTGGGGGTCTCATTAACAAGAGCAAAAGGGAACAGTACATAACTGTTGATGATAAAGCAATCTAAATGCTATTTATCCCCAAGCAATTTAATTTGAGGAAGCAGCAGGTGGGGTATTTTAAGTAAAGAGAAGAAAAAATTAATTCTATTGTACAAGTCTTCACTAAGACTTCATTAGAATATCAGGCTCACTTCTCATTAGCTATGTTTAGAACAGTAATTTCAATGCAAAACCGGCCTACTCAGATGATAAGGAGTTTTAGAGAACAAATCTTAAAAGAAGAGACTAGTGAAACAAAAGTTGGGGCAGGATATGATTATTTTCTACAAATACACTTATTTGATAAACACAGTGAAAAAGGAGTGTCAAAATTAAATATGCTTGTATGAGATCAAAAGAATGCAAAAATTAGTTATGGATATATCTTCTCAGCTAATGAAAAGAACATTTCTAGCCATTAGAAATGAAGTTCTTGTGTGGTTTTTTTGAATGATGCAGTGGAGGCCTGGAACATACATAAACTAAAGATGATATTTGAAAATATCTGCTAGAATCCATGTGGTCACCAAAATAAAAGCAAGCAATGGTTATATTGATATATTTCAAAACTACATATACACTTGTAATTTGATATACATGTGTAATAGATATATAAAAATATATATTTTTATACACGTACATGCATATATATGTTGTTACAAGCCTAATATTTGAAGTGTTATATACTTTCTAATTAAAATAACTAAATATATTGTTTGTTTTGTTTGGCTGTGACACTGTACTGAAGAGACATATCCACTGAGCTGCAAAGATCTATAAATTTCTCTTGAACAACTCTCAAGCATTCACTTAAAAAAATCCCTAAATAATGGGATCAACTCAAAGACCAGGGTAAATTTTCCTGTTCATTCATAAAATTTCTCCAAGATTTGCCATATTCCTGTTGACTTATCCTAGGACACAGTCAATCTGAGCAACACAGCAGAGCTGTTCCAGCCCTTCATACAGTTCATCCATGGAAATATTTAAGCACCCATAAAGCCTTTTTAGATAGTCCATTATCGGCTTCCTTCTGTATTAGAATATGACCATTTTTTCCCTTCTCCTTTAGTGTTGTCTCTCAATGTCCTTCCTTGTCCAAGTCCATTGTGAATGAAATTTTAAATACATAGCTCCTTATATGACTATTTTTGTGTGTTTGTTTGCTTATCTGTTTAATCAGAGCTATTTTGCAGCTATTTGACAGAAAACATGACTTTTAATTCCCTTACACCAGCTAATATTTTTCCAGTGTTTCAGTCATTCCAAATATGATTCAGATCAGATCTGGTTTTCCCATTTACTTTTAATGTGTAACTACACAGCCTGAAAGAGTTTGTGTGCACCCATTCAGCTAAGTTCTGCCACCACGAGCATATGACTGAAACAAGAGAAATTTCTCTGCAGACTATATAAGTCAACATGGAAACCTGGGAACATCAACCAACATGAGGGTCATAAATGTCTGCTCAATGGCCAAAATACATCAAACTGTCAACATGCCAATGAGAATCAGAATAAAGTGTTAAAGTGTGAGCTTCGAGGTCTTGTCTTCAGGTCAGAGAAAGCAAAAGGTGTGTGCAGAGAAGTTTAGCCCTGTCTGCACCAGTGTCAGTAAGCTGGGCAAGGACTCTTATTTTGAGGAGAAACCTCAACATCCACCTCACGTGCACTTGAGCATTAAATTTTGTGTATTTCAGACAGAAACTTCAATCTTTATTCTCCAGTTTAAATAGAAGTTCATTCAGTTCAAAGATCTTCTAAATCATCTGAATGTGAATAATTTCCCATCAATCAGGTTTATTTTCCTTAGTATTTATGAAGCTGTAATCTTGTTCATGTCTTGTTGTTCAGAAAATCTTCTCTAGTAGCAGGCATAGAATTTTCAATTTTAAGGAGTTTGGAAAAGATACACAGTTTTTAATGAAGAATGAGGAGAGATAAAAACTTATTATTTTACATTAAGCATACAAGTAGGGCTTTTGCATAAAGATGAAACATTGCAGCCTGGAGAAACTTTCCAACAGTATCAGTTTTGGCATGAGTATTATCATGGTAACAGTGTAGGTGTTGCATCACCATGGTGAAGAAATAAGAACAAAAGGGAGAAGAAAACTTCCATACAACAGAAGAGCTCATGTGACAGAAGAGAGGACAAGATGTAGCCAGTGAAATGTACAGCTTCATAGATAACTGGTCGCTTGCTCTCTGCCTCAGGAGAGGAGTGATGAACAGACAAAAAGAAGCCTTTTGATTTTCCTAATGTGATATATGAATGTTTTGCTGTTTCTCTGACCAGCAGCAAGGCAGCCTGGCAATACTGCCTTACTGAGTATATGGTTCCCTGTTGTGCTATGGGAAACGGCCACCAATAAAGTAAGAGACTTGAACATGCTGTGTTTGGGCCGACTGAACGGTAACAGATACTGAACTGGGTCCTAAAGAGCTTTAATGTTCTCTGAACCCAGCTTATTTTGATAATAACCTCTCCATTATATTAGTCATCAAGGAAACTTGAAAATACCAGTTCACAAACTAAACAGAATAACTCTTCTCCATTCCAGACTTTTGCTACAATTAGAGTAATTTATTTTGGGGAACTGCCAGGAAAAGATAGAGTGGGGGTAGAATTCTGAAAGAAAGCAGCAACAATTAGATCACTTCTGCCTCTCTTTACTGGGTGGGTCCTCTGAATGTCAGCCTCATTATTCTGGATGTCAACTCCAGGCAGCAGCTCCTAAATGCCGTTCCAAATGGTGGCCTAAATGGCAGTCCCTGTTGTACATTCTTTCTCCAGTAATAGTGGCAGGCTTTTGGGAACGTCTTTTAGTTCATAATAAATTTCAGGAGCGCTAGCTTGAGAACAATGTTTGAGGCTAAAGCCAACACAGACTGGCAGATAAATACTTTAAATACACAATTTCATTATCGCTTCTGAAAATCCATAGCCTGCAAGGCTTGTTTGCTGGTGGGGAAGAACTCAGATTTTCTGAGGTAACAAGGATGGCTTACATAAAATTTGTATAATCTCAGTGTATCAAAAGCCCCTCGGTGCTCTGTTCACCAGAGACTCTAGGCCCCTCACAAACATGAAAGAAAGCGTCTTCATTGTGGTTGCATAAAAGAAAGAATCCTGTGAGGTCAGTTGGGTTCCAAAACATGGACAAATTAAGTGAACAGACAACAAATCTGTAGCAGTGCCAGGAAATCGTGTTGTAATTCTCAGTCCACAGCCACAACCACAAGAGTAATCTCCTTCCACATTTCTGGTAGCAAAAGGGGGAGGGGGAGGGGCGCAAAGTTGCTCACAGAGTTCTCTTCCCTGTTTAACATGGATTTCATCATGCATGGAAACAACTGTTCCATTTTCTTATGTAGATTGTAGAAGGCTGTTGAACTAAGCTTGCAACAAAACACAATACAGCGTGTACAAGCCGGGCTGCTTGAAATTGGAGATCCAGACATCAGGAAGATTCAAAATGCAGACTTTGCCTTACTAGCAGCTATGTCTCAAGCACTAAATTTTCTTGCATCTCATTTGTTAGGAGGGACAGCCAGCACCGTCAGTTGCTGGAGGTTGATCCATGGCTCTAAAATTAACTTTTAGTCTGACCAGAGGGTGAACCCTTCCTGAAGCTACTCTTTCTGTTAGCCTAGTTAAAAGGTGGCTAAGCAGACACACCGTGTCATGGGCACTATGTAGCTGCCAGAGATGCCTCTTCTGTTCTGAACTGTGTCAAAATCCATCCAGTGACATCTCAGTCGTCATGCATGGCCGCTGTTGTAGAGGATCTTGCAAGGTGAAGGCAGAATATTCAAATGCGTTTCTCCTGATCACAGCACTCCTCTTCAGGGCAGGTTTGCCGTTGTTTGCCTGGGAGAAGTTGAAGTATGTGGCTAGTTTTATTCTCATCAGATCACTGTTGCTTTTCTGCTCAGAAGTATTTGAATTAAATACATTTGTAAAATATAAAAACATCAAAGAGAATACTAACTTTGTGTTTACATTTTTATGAAGCCTAACTACCACAGAGAACTGAAAGACTCCAGGTAGAAACACATAAATTAAGTCACATCCTTCCGTTTGCTTTGGTTGCTTCACTTGCCAAGGCAAAGGCAAGTCCAAGCCCCAACATTTTCACCCAGTGTCACTATCCTGCTGGCACACTATGGCTGAAGGAAGGAGCCACATCTAGCTCACGGCTACTGCCCTGACCTTGTTCTTTACCTCTTCTCCCGTAAGCTGCGTGCTGATTAAGTGAGAAGACATCCCCTGTCCCTGTGCTCCATATAGACGGAGATAAACACCAGTGGATGGATACACTGACAAGTTCCAACCCCTGCTCAAGGTCTCTCACATTCCTGCAGGGGCACTCTACACTCCCCAAAGGCTGGTGACATAGTGGAGGACTCCCTGCAGTGAATGCATTCTTCGCATGGCTTCAGTGTTCTGTGCAGCATTACATTTGCACTGGTGCAATTTTGTTTTAAGAGTTTTTTTGAGAAGCAGTGTAGAATAGAACATTTAAACTGGTACTCCATTATCCGGTGTCCCCATTAACTACACCCTAAAGCATATGCTGTGCTGTGGATGACTAATCTGTGTCTCCCTGCTAACAATAAGAAGCACCCTGAAGTCAGGAAACCTTCTGGTTGCTTTGGGCTCCAAGGGCAGGCTCCTTCAATGACTGAATGGCTCTGTGACTGGGTCATCTTTTTGTAATAAAGGTCCCCAACAAATGTAATTGTGCCCTTAAAGCCACAAACAGCAGGAAATAACTGAGTGGTGAATGTGGCTGTGGAGTTGCCTGCATCATCTAAATCTGGCTGTATCTGGCATTCCAGCAAAATGGCTTTATTAGATAGGCTGCCAGAATGCAGCTGTGGCACCTTATTAGAAAAGAAAGAGCATTTTCTTTCTGGGTGGACATTTTTTTTTCGGTTTACCATTAGCCAATGGATTAGCATTGGTAAAAGGAAGGTAAGAAACAGCCTAGTTTAGTGGAGGAAGGAAGGGATGAGGGAAGGCCTGAGTTATGACCACTGACTCACCAGATGAAGGAAGTGCAAAGTTCATGTGCAGCTCCATCTTCATTTCTACTCTTCCAGTCATCTCCTTCTTGGGCCGTTTTTCATCTCTGCAAATGGGGGACATTTCACGCTCTTTGGCACTTACTTGGGAATAAGACTTCTCCCCGCAAACAGCCACAAAATCTATGACTCTGTGGCTCTAGAAAATTTAATAATGAAAAGGACAAAAAAATTAACTAGCAGTGAGTCAAAGCAAATACAATCACAAAGTAATACTCTTAGATATGTAGTCACACAGTGTTTTGAAAACCAAAACTTAGGGATTTTAGGGATAACTTATCAATCAACAAAGGCAATAAAAAGGTGTCAGATAAAAGGAGGAATACATGTCCACATTTGTTTCAGTCATTGAAGCAACAATCTTCTAAGAAGTTTTTTCAGAAGTTGAAGTTTCCCTGGAAGGTGCCCCTATACTAAAGGAAGTCAGCATGACTTATCAAATCTGGTTTGAGTATTGCTATGTTAAGTGCCATTTCAAAAGATTCATTGGCTATGTAGGCTTTTACTATCAGCATATTTATTTCACCTCCTAAATGAAATCCAATTTGAGGCTATTAATATTAATGTGGTGAGATAATTCTGATGATGAATTAATAAAACACTTGGCCTCTCAATATGCTGTTTGCTCTTACCATTTAATGATGCTCTTAACTGGAAAAAGGAAGAGATAGAGCAGACTCCAGCAGGAGCCTGAAAATTAGAAACCACTTCATTGTTTTTAGCTTGCTGGTTTAATGACAATCGATGGCATTGATTTTGGACTAGAAAAGTATTTACTAAATCTTTACCGTGTGCTACAATCCCTATTTAGATTCCTTAAGCATAATCTGTATGTAACACCTGCTTAAAGTACTTCAACTATTTGATGAAAATAAAATTAAAAATATTTAATGCATTACTGTAGTTTGTTAGAGATTTGATCCTTTTTCTTATGTCAGTCATAAATATTGGGTTTTATGGAAAATAATTGTCTTGCCACTGAAAACACATCTGTACCTTAGAAAAATGAGATGACATCAACAGTCTCATTCGTTACAAGAGCAATTTCAGTTCACTGAACATTTTAGTACAGATAAGGCTAATTCAGCTACCTTATTATGCTTGAATAGATTTCCATTTGAAGAGCTGAATTCAGCTAATGTACATGATTTTTATATTACTCTACATAGCTCACACTAATAATAGAAAAAAAAATTTAAATAATAAGCTATTTCCAGAGACAACTAATGTAAAAACATATGTGTAAACATCTATACTGTCATATTCATAATTTATATCATTTTTTATTATTGATATAAGGGAATACGGAAAGCATTTTATTCTAGGCTCACATATAATTTATTATGGTTAAAATGTAAAGCCTTAATGCTAGCAGTTTTTACTTTTCATCTAAGAAAGAATAAAAAATTCTAATAATGTGATTTCCAGCAATTATAATTTCATCTAAGATTTTGGACCTGGAAAGCCTGTCTAAAAGAACTGTCATAGAACTCATGCAATCTAATTTTCAAAGTGAAGTGTATTTTAGAAATTCTAGAAGGATGGCAAGCCTGGAAGTGCATTCCCAATACACTTCATGTTTAAGCCTGGAGTTTTAATTCCAGCCAAATTGTCTCTCTTTTAAATAGGTCAGATGATATAGACCTTAACTGCATTGTAGGAGTATGAAAAAATATCAGGAGTCCAAGAAGCATCAATTGTAGCATATTATTGCTGAAATTTATAAAATTATTAATAATTAAGTGTCTGAAACAGAAAAGCTAAACAAATTACCCCCAAACTCCTTCTTCAGAAAGAAAACAAAGAGAAGAAATTTTCAGTTGTTCTTCATTCAGTTATGAAGAATTCAGTGTGGTAAAAGCTCTGTATGGATGTAGAGAAAGTTTGCTGATAAGGAAGAGAAAAAAATTATGCTACTTGAGAATGAGATTTTTATTTTTATTATTTGTGGCAGGATAACAGCAAGTGGATTTAGGTGGTAAGGGGGAGGGATGATGTCATAGAGTACCAGTTGTGTACCAGCTCTTTTTTGAAGCTGCTTCTTTTGAGCAGGCCTGGAAGGAAAACCTATATAGCAAGTCTCAATGAAATCTACATTTCATAGAATTTGTCCTCTACTCCCATGTCCAAGTACACATTAGGCAATGCAGGTCAACAGGCACTAAATGGCCACACTAAAAGCCCAATCAGGAGACTCCTTTTTTTTAGTCTGGTTCCATTTTCCCGTATGTGGATGAGACGATTAATTTGTCTCAGAATTTCTAACAACATAAAAAAACAACCCAAATGTTAACCTTCCTACCTGTCTTTGGCCATTGTTCTGATGATTATGATCTCTTTACAGATATCATGTGTGTTTGATTTTGTGCAGTTCAGATCTGTCAAAATCAGACTTGTTTTGTTATTGCCTGTGTTATTCAGAGCTAACATAATAACATGCAAATCAGCTAGAGTAAATGATTGATGAATCCTGAATCCCCATCAGTGCTGTGAATTATGCCGTTATCTCTAGTAAGGTTACCTACTTTCAGTCATTCTTGGAATATTTTCATGACCAGACTTTGTGTGAAAGTTCTAACCTCTGAGAGAAAAAATTATAGATTCACAGAGTGGTTTGGGTTCGAATGGACCTTTAAATGTCATCCAGTCCAACATCCCTGCAGTGAACAGAGACACCTTCCACAGATCAGGGTGTTTGGAGCTCTGTCCAACCTGGCCTTGAATGTTTCCAGGGCTGGGGCATCTACCACCTCTCTGATCAACTTATGCTAGAGGGTGTTTCACCACCCACCCCATGTAAATTCCTTAAATCTATTCTAACTCAATGAGAGGAATCTGAACTCCTTTACTTTGAAGATATTTCTCAGAGATTGATTTAAGAGGCTGCTTTATGCTCTTCTTTCTACTATAAAATATTGTATTTATTAAAATCAGTTAATTTGCTCAAAGAGGACTGATTTTAAAATATAAAAATATATTTGAAAATGTCAGTAGCCTTTTAAAATACTATTCAATGATAGCAGTCTAAGACATTGCTTTATTTCATCTGCTATTTATTTTCTTAAGTAGCTGCAGGGATGTTTTCTAATTAGATAACCTACAGCTAAACACTGGGAGTTTTTAAGTGTTAAGTATCTTAAACTTTTGATAAAGCAAAAGCAGAGAGTACCCAGTGCCTCGAAGGATAGGTCAGTGTTTATATAACACTGTGTGAGAATCAGTTTTTGTCTTGTTTTTCCTAGACATAATTTGATGTTTTACAATAGAAAAAAGTGTAAGCACACCCCGGCATATCACTTCTATCACTGGTGTGTATAAAATGCTTCCCCTATGCTTTTAAGGTGATGAAAAGGACAACTACCTTGTGTCTAAATCAGGAGAGCTTGATATGATGTCAAAGCCTTTGGCTAAACATAGATTGACTTAATTCTTTCAATAATGAACTTTGGTCCAGAGCATTTAACAACCACAAGAGGAGAAACCCAATATAAAAGAGAAAATCTCCTCATTCAGGTTATCTTGACTCTGCTGCAGGCAAAACATAGAAATATTTTTTTTTAATCGAGATTCTCTGCAGCAGCCCGTTCCAAATGCCAGTATCCATCACTGATGACTGGATCAATAGCTCTGTTTTGGCCCCAGTCTCCTACGAGAGATGGCATGCCATCAGTGACAGACAAATATCACAGTTAAGCAAAGTATCCAGCCAGACCTAGTAACATTTTTATTGATTTTTGTTGTGCAAATAATGTCTTTTTGGGCTGAATAAATGGCTTTGAGCCAAACAGTCATTGTTTATGATTCCAAAATGCAATAAAGGGACAGGAAATATATTATAGCCTATGTCTCAAGGCACACAACATAATCATCCTTTGGTGGTGAAAAACTATCCAGCTGAAACCATGAGTGCATATTTATCCATGCTTAAAGGTACCTGTAGGACTTGCAAATCTTACACAAAATGTCCTGTTAGGAAACAGATGGTATTGCCCTTTAACCTATTGAATAAGTACTAGAAAACCAAGCAAAAAATAAGCACTATATTTCTTCAATCAATACAAAGAAAACAGTTTATTATTTTCCCTTCAAATGAAATATCAAACTTGCCAAAATGGTATTAGGATGCTATGAAAAAGGGACAAACCAGAAAGTACCTGGACAGTTTTTCAAATGCTATAAAATTATATTGATAGTTGCCCAGCAACAATATTCGTTGGTTTTGTCTTTTTAAAAAAACCCACTATTTTATTTTGCTAATATAGTTATTATTTAATAACTTAAGCTAACGATAAAACCAAAAAATGTCTCCTCATGGTTATATCTGCACGTCAGATCACAAATATTTTCTACTGGGTATATGTTTAATATATCCAGGGGATTTAATGAGAAATCTCTCATAGTCCCAGCAAGTGTGCAGTGACCAGATTTTCTAGACATTCAGGTGTCATAAACAAATATTCTCTCTTAATGATATTGTCAAATCACCAGTACAAATCATTAGCAGTGGAGGTCTGAGAAAAGAACTATTCTCGTAACTGCCACGCTCTATAGAAGGAAATATTTTTAAAAGGTTTGTTGCTTCCAATTAGCTAGAAATAAGCTGTATTAACTTGCATTATTTCAAGGCTGATGAAACTATTTTGCCCTCATTGCACAACCCTGTGTTTTCATGGAAAATATAAATAATTCAAACACCTTTCAGAAAAATTCAAGAATATTTATCCTCATCTCAGAAAAGTCCATTCATCTGTAGGAAAATGCTACAGTTATCAAATGCCACCTAAATCCCATCTCTCTCCTACATCTTTAAATTTCAAGCTTTTATTAACTCTCTCATGACAGCCTTAAATATACTTTTGAAGGTATTTGGAGTGCATGACAAAAGCTGTTCTAAAGAAAAGATACTCAAAATCAGGGGCTTTATTTCAATAAAGTAATATTTCAAAAAATTAAATTGCAGTAAAAGACAATGGAAGTCAACAGGAAACTCTAAAAGGAAATATTATGTCTGCTATAAAACAAAACTTCTGATACTCCTCTCAACAAGCCTATTGCAAAATTTTTATATTCTTCAACAGAAGTAGATATTCCCTTTGAATTTCACAACATCATTGCAACAAACCTCCAATCATACATCTCTGCTGTATGTCTTTTTGAGGAGTTATTCAACTTTAATCACAATGTCATTGAATGCTTCCAAAGGTTTTGGGTGATTTAAGCTTTTTCTTTTATTATCCTTTAAATTAAATTTCTGAAACTCTCAACCCTGGAAAGATTACACCTGTGATCAGAAATTTTATGTGAGAACAGCTTCTTTGAGTCAGGACATCTCACAAGCCCAAATTTATTTCCATGTCTAAAGGTTCCTGATGGTAAGATGTGAAAAGGCAAAATAGAGATAAAATGAGATTGACATCACACATAGTTCAGGATAGTCATAGATCTGGCATCTCTTTTCTCCTTGCCCACCTCATCTGAATATTCAAAAATCAGAGTAACCATCTTCTGAAGGATGACATACTTGGTCTTCCATCCTTCACTGACTGCTGTTATTTTTTTTGTACACGTTAGAGATTTAAATCATGAGCAGTATCGTATCTCTTAACCTAAAGGGAAATGAAGTATCATTCTTCCATTTCCTAGGGTTAAATTTATTAGACAAAAACCTCTTCTTCTTTGAACCCCTACCTTCAGCAACAAGTACACTGAAGCATGTGTGACCAAGTCTTCCTGAATCCACTTGTTTAGCCGTGGCAATTGATCTTTGCTCCTAGAAAGGGCATAACAAAACAGTAAGAAACACCTACTGAGTGTAATTCATCTGGTCTATTTCCAAATATCTCTCCAAGCAGCAGATAGTCCTCTGACAGTGTCTATTCCCTTCTGTTAACCACAAGGGTAGCTGAGAATTACTGGCCCAGACTTAGATGTCTCTTCTAAGTTTAGTTTAAAAAGTTCAGTGAAATGAATCCCAACTGTGGTTATTCAGACCATTTCAGGCTGCCAATCCTGAGCACATAATGCTCTCTATGACCTTTAGGGCTGAACTGACCAGGATTTCAGGTGCATGGTTTCTTTATATTTTCAACTTTCATCCTGTCTGAGGAGTCTTTTTAGTTATTTGTGAGTCTTGTTTTAATTTTAACCCATAAACCTGTACCTAATGTTAGATATTTTGGTTTCAGATGTTCAGATATTTTATTGGATTTGGCCTAGAGATCTGTTTGGGCTGAAATCAGTAGAAATAACTGGACCTGCATATTGTACTGAGAAAATGTACACTTTTTTCTTCTCTGAGTTTAGAGGGTTTCAGGGCACTTTATTTTAAATTTTAAACTCAACGTAAATCAGAAATATCAAACCATGAGGTATGAAGCTACTGGCAAACACTTCAATGTATGATCAGCCAGGTTACCCATTTGTTCTCTGGAGTAGGTGGCCTGGTAAACTCGGCCCCATAGTGGCTCATTCCTGAGCTAGAAGAGCAGGCCTACATAAAACCCAAGCTGAGTATTAAGAGATCTGTAACTGCTCCTCCTGCAGACCTCAGGAACATGTGTTCACATGCTTGACACAAACCGTCTGTGCCAATAAAACCCTGCCCATTGTCATGCTAAGGAAATTCAACCCTCCCTACAGACTAAGCCCTGTCTGTGTCAGTTGGTCAGGCACGTCTTCTCCTGGGGGAGTTGAATCCTGCCAGCTGAGAACATGGTTTCCAGAGGGCAAATAAATAGGCTGTAACGGGATAGCATGTGAAATCTTCCTGCAAAGACTAGTCACCTGGGTGTTATGAACTGTGATGTGAAGATACTAGAGTGAATGTTGTTAAGAGTATGAAATCATCTTCTTTCATGAGGCTAAAAATAATGGAATAAAAATGGTTTATTCATAATCCTTTTATTACAGATTCTGTTTTCTCTTTAGGTAAGAATATCTACATCCATTGTTCTCATTTCAAGGGTACAATTTAGAGAGGATTTTTTAATAACAAACAAAGAAAGGTAAAAACAAATGTGCTTTGCTGTGTGGTTTTTAAAGACAATGACAGCTGTGGCCAGACTGATCTCATCACCCCATCGGCAATATTTTTATAGCAGTTAGAGTAGTGGTAAGACAGACACTCTCAGACTTGCGTTTATCCAACTGTTTTCTTTTCAGGTCCTTCTCTGGTGATATCTATTTTTCTGATCTGTTTTTCAGATGAAATCTTCTGTGCATACTCTCTATCCATGGCTGAGTTACTGGGAGTGCTTTCCTGACGCTTGGAAATGTGTGAATTATGGCCTTGCATTGAACTTTGTTTCTTGGACAGAGAGAAGAGCTGTTGGGGAGAAAGGGTAGGCTTGGGTGTGTGCAAACATGATGCCTGCTCGGATGCACTTAACCAACACAGGCCTGGATATGGAGCAGTTAAGATTCGCATGAGAAAGGCTTCCTGGAGGAAACAGCATGAGCCAGTGGACAGGCCCCTGAAAAAGCAGTCCAGATGTCTTGTGATCTATCTCTAGTTTTCTCTAGGTTGCTATGTGATCTTGGGAAAGCCGCTTTCCCTGTGGATCTTAATTTCACAGTCTATAGATGTTTAGAAGGGCTCCTAACCTACAATGTGATTTCAAACCTTTCTGAAATGCCCATTTCCAGCAACTAAAATGCTCACAAATCTAGCTGACTAATAATAATAGCAAGAATAAGACCGAACAAAGGATCCTCTATTTTATGCTTGAGAGGCAAATCTCCAGCTTGATCACCTCTTGTTTTCCCTTATCAGCAATATCTATTTGCTTTTTCTATTTCACTGAATATATTTGATACAGGAATTTTTCTCATTACCACAAATATTAACAACAGATTTTAAAACACTGTACTAGGAAGAGGAGGTAAGTGAGATTTCTGTCTCATGTACTGTGATTTTGTCTTCAGAACTTCTGAATAAGTTTGTCTTTGAAAAATACAACCAGACCTAGGCGATATTGCAGCCTAAACAAGCTGCAGGAGTTTTTATTAAAAGCAACAATCTCCGTGAGACACCATGGACTGAAACACAGTAGGTCACAACTGTTCCTCCTCTATTGCCTCTGTATTATAGTATAGATGTGATTATAGTATATGGAGACATATACCAGCAATCATATTCACAGTGAACATCACAAACAGAGGACAAAAACCAGAGCAAGGGAAAGGAAGAAGCAGCAGTATTAGTAATTAGTGCATGGCTTTTGGAAAGTCTCTGGCCTACTAGGGTGCAATAAAGTCCACACCGTTTGGTGTCTTCCGTGATACAAGTATGGTAGATAAACTTCTTTTGCTGGGGTGAATAAGTCTGAAATGAGCGACAGGTTCATAGCCTGTAAACTGCATGGTTTCTCCAAGGATTAGGACATTTCAGGCACTTTTATAGGTTGGTTGAGGAAGTCCTGATCTTTACAGGGAAACCATCCCAGTGACTTTGGTTTCTTCTGATGCTCAGGGAAAGAGACTTAATTAGAGCAGCAATACATGCACATTCTTGTGTATGAGGGAGAGTTCCATCTCCACACTTCTTAACTATTTAAGCCATGCTGAAGTACTCAGTCATTTGATCTCAGTATCATCTGGGGACCAGCTGTCCAGCCAGCTCTCCCACTCCCCATGTGGTCTCTGCACCCCATATGTTTCCGGCCCTTTTTCCCACATGCCTTGATCTCCCTGTTACCAGATAACCAGATTCCAGTATCCTTGCTTACCTTACAAGTTATCTGGGCATGGTACAAATGGTGGTTTCCACCTCCATTTTATCCTCAGCTGATATCTGGCCAAGCTTGTCACCACTTTTCTGTGGTGTTACAGCAAAAGTAGCATTTCTGCAAAGTTCCTGTGTTGTTTGATAAATCAAAAATGCAAAAGATTAAAAAAATCAGAGGATAGAAGATTTTTGGTCATCCTGATAATATACTTATTGCCTGGAAAGAGGTAGGAGAAAACATGTTCTTTAAGGGCCAGTGACTCTTTCCAGAAATCAAAATTCTGCTGACAGAGGAAGGTTGGTCACAAGACAGTCAGTTCTTTATGTCTTTCTGTCTGCTTCTTCTTCAGTGATATTGAGGTCTATGCCTACATAGTGACAATCACTCTCTGAGTGATTGAGATTAAAGAGTTACAATCACTCTCTGCTGTTGGAATCCAGTCCTTATTATAATCTTAATATTATAATATATAATCCAATATAGTACTGCATCTGATTCTATCTATTTGACTTTAGATACACTTCTCTATTCTCTCATCCTTTCTCAAAGGCTTTATGATCATTTAAGATTTATCTAGTAATATAAACTATGTTGTGCTGTTTCCAAACACTTCTTATACTGTGCTATATTTTTAAAATTGCATTTTATGAATCCTGTAATCAATCACAACTATACATGTCTTCACTATGAGCCAAATTTAGAACATCACTTTGACTTGATTACACTCCAGGTAGCAACAAGGCTTATACTACCTAGTCCCCTTTTGAGCTCTGAACGGCACATCTTGAGAAGTAGAAACAGTAATATTTTGCCAGGGTAACACTCCACTGGCTTCTCAGCAGCATTTCTTACTGGAGAAAAACTATTTGCAAAATACTTTCAAAAATACACATGGAATTGCAAGTTATTTCTGTGTAGTCTTTTTTTCTTGCAGATAGACATATTCTTTTCTCCTTGTATCAGTCTAATGTTGATGCATGACCACACCTTTCAATCTGGAATTTTGCTTTGAGCTGAGAAAGTTGTAGCAACCCTAGTAAAGCAGCCATCTTCATGAGTGAAATGTTTAAAAACAATTTGTCACTATAGCAAATATCTGAAAAATATTCCCTGCACCATGTAACTCTACCATTCAGGATTAGATCCTGAGATACCAAGGCATCAAGAAGATTCATAATTTCAAGCCTGGCAGAGGATCCACTTACTTCAGTGTACTGGTGCTTTTTTTCATATCAGGACTTGCACCCTCACATAAGTAACTAAAACAGACACAGGCTAAAAATCTCACAGTGAAACTGAGGGAGAGGAATCTTGATCCCAGAGTTTTTTGCACATTTGATGAGGCTTTTGAGACATGAGGATAGTCAAGCATTGCAAGCAAGGTTGCCAAGAGAGGTTGATCCATTTCCATCTATGGAGGATTTCACCATCAGAGTGGATAAACCCTGAGAAACCTGGTCTAACCTTGTAGCTTACCACGCTTTGATCAAGGGGTTGTACTGTAGACCTTCCTAGGACATTTACAACCTTACAATATATCATCCTTATGACCTTATGAATATAATGATGAAACAAATTCAAAAATCAAAACTTTAAATTGTATCAATTTATCTGTGGTTTTAATTCTCATAATTCAAAAAAAACATATGAAATATTTATAACATAGACCTAACACATTTTGGTCCCATCTAGTGGTATTTTTCACCTGATGGTTCTCTGTCATCTACTTTATGAGTATTGCTAATAAGCATAATGTTTTCAAAATCACAAATCAACTGGAATACATGATCAGTGTCTGTAGTCGCTGATGATAATCATGTCAGTATAACAAAGGGACACAAGAATATGATCCTTATGGTATATTAGACATCTGGGAACAAACAAAAGTTGTCTAAAGGTATTTCAGCAGCATATAGCTGGACATGTAGCTGAAGAGGTTTTCTAAATGGGTTTCTCTGACTGTGCTCCTCTACTTACATAAATACTAAGAGGCAATGCTTGTTCATGTAGCAAAATACTTTTCTAGTTCCTTTGCTTCTTGGTTGTAGCACAAGTAAAATGGCAGAAAGTATCATTTTGCAGAACAGAAAAGGACTTAAGCACTGAGAGGGACTTGAAAAAATTTAAAAACACTTTACAAAACTATTGCAATGATATTGTCATAGTAACCTATTCCTCCTGGACTGTGATTATAAGAATCAGGGAGTGAGCAAAGCAGTCGTGAGGATTTTTCTGGGTTATCTAGCTTTGAAAGGATCATGTTCAAACCCTGAAAAGATAAAAGAGAGACTATACAGAATGTAAGCTGGACCGTTAAACATTTCCATATGACAAACTCCTCTCCTGAGATCTGACCTGCCTGTAGATTCCCCAGTTTGCTGATCTAAAGGAACCAAGCCCACCCGCGCCCGCTCTAAAGAGAAGAAGCTGGGCCTGACTAGCTTTTGAAAACTACTTTAAAATTCTCGCCAGAAAATACCTCAATAAAAAAGGAAGATATATCCATAAAGCATTCAAAAGAAAATCCCATGAACCAGGATTTTTAGAAAGTAACTTGTCTAAAAATGATTGTAAAAACAATATCCCATGTAGGCATTTCTGAAAGAAATAGCTGCCCTCCACAGAAGACATTTCTTTTTCCTACAGATTATTGGTAAATTATGTCCTTGGGCAGCAATCCTGACATTTATGCGCATGCATAACTCCAAGCACATGGCCAGTTTCATAAACCACAATGGAACTATCTGCATTCCTGAAGTTAAACATATGTATAAGTATTTGCAGAATTGAGATCCGTAATCTCAAACCAAAACTTTATCTGCCAGCAATAATTATGCTGATGAAGTAGAAAATTAGAGGCGTGAGTAGTCAGATGTAGGTGTTTCTCCTTCATCCTACAGAGTATTTCTCCACTTCAGCATGTCCACAGATGCTAGAACTTAATCTCACCTTCCCATGGCAACACAAGGCCTTAGGTAAATCACAGGAAAATGTGGGTTTCTACTGCCTCTCAGGACACTCCTAGCTGCTTGCCTACCCATAGCAGCTAGTGACAGAGCACACATTCCAGATGCCATTGCACATTGCAGCTGCCCAGGTCACCTGGTCATGTGGCTGATGTCGGGTAAATAATGTAGCTCAAGGTCATTCCAGAAAGCTCATGACACGTATGACAAGACCAGGTGGGATTTTCAGGCAGCCTAAAATCAGTCTGCTCTTCAAACAAAACGGATACCTACAGAAAAGCTACAGGTATCTCTGCTACAGAGGAAAATACCGATACTGCTAGATTGTACCACTAAGGAGCAAATATTGAATGAAACACTAGAATTCTAGGAACAAGACTATCAAACTGATAATTTGAATCAATTATCAAAGTACAGTCTGGCACTCAGATTAATAGTGAGTGAACAGCCATCATATAAATACAGAGATATGAAAGCCTTTCTGCCATTAATAGAAGTCAAGTTCAAGTCCTCCCCTTAACTTCTGACACTCAAAATACATGGGTGCATACATTTTAGAAAAGCCTATCACATAACCACTTAGAATCTATTCTTAGCAAATGAAGAACAGCTTCTCTGGAAAGTTTCCCATGTGGATTCTCTATAACTATTGTAAACTCACTCAAAGCACTCATTTCTCATTACAAATTTCCTGCTAGTTAAAAATAATAATATTGTTAGTCATCTACATCATCACATCTAGTGACTCATGGGAATGCTCATGCTCTTTGGAAACCTAGTCACAGGTTGTCTTTTAGCTTAGCTTGATACCCTGCTGTCAGAAAGCCCAACTCAAAGGCATATCTAGCTCAAGAAACTATGCTGTGTGTAGTAATAGGTCTGAGGTTCTAAAAATCTTCTTTTGCTTACCATGTAGATATTGATAACCAAAAAAATTTCTCACTTTTGCCAATTATTCTTAGCGGGTCCACAAACCTCCTCCCTGCTGCACATTTCTCAGAAACTTCTCAGCAGTCAGCTGCAAACAGCACAATCCCAGCTCAGCCTTCTGACAGCCCAGGGGTGTTTCACTTCAGGAATCCTAAATCAGGAGTTTTTCACAACTAAAAGTATCAATAGAAGCTGTAACCATTATACGAACTACAGAATTTAGGAAGCTTGGTTTCTTGTGTCTTTTGTTTTCTGGCTGAATTACTCTGTGTCTCATGGATTAATGCCTCCATAACACATTTCCATATGGATCTTATGATTCTAATGTTAGAAATCATGGTGTATCTTTCATTTCTGCAGGCCTTTCTCCATTTAGATACCTTAAACCTTGTGGAACCTTCTTGTTTTTTGAAATATCTATTCTTTTACCAGACTTGTTAGACATTTACTAGCAATTTCAGAAGACGTCAGATGAATGTTTTGACCCCCTTCCTTTATAAAACGTATTTCTTTAGGAAACTAGTCTGATAAATTGGTTAGGTTTTCATAATGCTAAAAACCTCATTGTGAATACTAGACCTCATTTTCACAGGCTCATTTATCATTACCATGCTTTGACAAGACATTTCAGTATAACTTGCTAAGTTCTATTTAATTAATTTGGTTTAACAACCATTAATAAATTTGCTCTAGTATTCATCCCAGCCTCATTTCAAATTTTTGGGGGTTTTTTGGGTTTTTTTTTATGTTAAGATGAGTTTTTCCTACATAGGGTTTAATGCTTTCAGAACTGAGGAAGTATCTATGAACAACAATTTCCTATCAGGGGAAATTTGTTAACTAAAAAATGATACTTCATTTGCTCCTGCCGTATCCTACAGAGGAAAAAAGGTTCAAAATATTCAGCCTTTCAGAATGACTGAGAATTTGAGGCCTGGAATATGGAATATAGTTTGTTAGGTAGTAAATCCAAGGCTTTGAAATTTTGTGGAGGTGAAGGTAAGTCTTAGAAGTTGAGGGGACCATTGCAGAAAATGTTTTTTAGTCAAGTGCACTATAGACAGATAACATCAAATGAAGTAAAAACTTTGCTATAATGGGAAAGAAGATGGGAAGAATGGAGATTTATCATGGGTGAATATTTATTTATATAAATATGTTAGAGAGCACTGTACCGTGATAACAAGTGAGGCCAGCTTTAAACACTAGAACAAAATTTACCAAATTCTTTCACTAAGAATATGCTTTTTTACTAACAGGTTTTACGGATTCTTAATTATTTTCACTACATACGGAAAACTGCTGTATCTTAACATTTGTATCCTTAGCTGTGAGTATACTAATTGCCACAAGAATGCACAATGACAAGGTGGTCAGGCTCAAGAACTCTTTTGGAAGAGAAATTGAAACAGAAATGAACTAGTTTCCTTTCTTCTCCAAGTCTCCTTGTTTTTGTCTATTTCTAATGCTATTTATCCCCCTCTCATTAAGGGCTGTCCTCAGCTAGTCCATGTGCTTGTTGTTTGTTCTCCAGCTGTTTTTTTATGTGGGTGCTTCTTATCTGCAACTTTTCATATATTTTCCCCTTTGACGGTCACATTGTTCACATATTTATGTAAAGTCTTTATACATTGTGCCTGGCTATGCCATTAGAGTTTTCTAAAATATTTGTATCCTGTTGTTATTTAAAATATTTTAGTATGCTTAGATTTAATTAACCATTATTAATTACTTATTAATAGGTATAATTTCTAACTGCAGAGATCTCTGCTTTGGCTTCAGAGTGCCTCTTATAAGAAGAGACTGAAATAACTTGGCAGAGAACCTGGTAAAAATAAAGTGGTGAAGGGTTGTCTGTTGATGACGCCCATGAGATTCTGGAACTGCCTTTCGGCAGATGAAATTTAGAGGAAAAATAAAAAGAAAAAAGGAAAGAAAGCATGCAATTTTTAGGTGGATCTGATCAGTTTGTCCTGTTTTTGAAAGGAGTAATATGTTGTGATTTCTGCAGTGGCAGACAACAGGTATGATGACTCAGTTCAAGTTCTATAATCTTGTGTTCTCCTTCCATATGCTGGTTGATGATTAAGTCACCCAAGAGAGGAGAGAATTAATAGTCCATGCAAATAGGAACTACTGCAGTGACCTGCCATTATGCACATCCGGCACAGAATACGGTTCTTCTGGACCCCTTTGTGACTAAACCATTCACAACCTGCTCCTGCTTTTGTGAGGAGTCAATGAGCATTTAATGAGTAACTTCAGGCTCTGTAGCCTTAAACAGGAATTGCACTTTTCCTCTTGGGACTTGGCCCTGGATTTTCATTTCTATCCTATCAGCCCTAGAACTGAGACTACTCTGTGACCATTTTGGAAGTGTTATCTGTTTGGTCAAATTAGGATGACAGTTCAATATTTCTGAAAAAGGGAATCTTGAATTCAATAGGAAAATAGAATTCATCTTCTATCTTTCACTTCTTAATATTGCAGTAGGAAACTGGAAAACACGGTACCCACTCTATACCTTACCAGCAGCTACTCAGTCAAAGCAGAATTCATAGCAGATAGAGACAAATCATCTGATGGCAGAGTTTAAAAGAAACCTGTTACTATGACAACAGATAGGGTCAGATAACAAAATGAACAGACACTTTTGATCTTCAAAAAATTCTTTTTCCTTTGCTCTCTCCTCTGTTATCTGGACCACTCCATCAAACACCTAGCAGATAACAGAGTTGAAAACCCAATCGACCTTCAAGGAAGACCAGACAAGTTGGAAAGTCTGTGGAAAGGTTACTATTACAGTGGCAATGCTTATGATGATATTTTCTCTGTGTATGTGTATGTGCATGAGTGTGTATTTTACCAAAGTAACATAGTACTGTTCAAAAGGCTCTACAAAAGCCTCTAACATTGCACTGTCAAGGTTTTGTTGTTGTTGGGTTTTTTTTATAATGTCACTCAAAGAAAGAAAGTAAAATATAATGTGATCTGAAATGATCTGCTATATAGCAATGTTGTACAGTTAACATATTGTGAATTTAAAGAAATATTTAAGCACTTTTGGATTTTGGAGAAGTAATTTATTGCGCATGCTGTACCAACCGATGTTACTTTTCTCATGCTATAGAAGTTAGAAAAATGCCTCTAAATATGAGGGGCTATAAAATATTACCATGTCATATTTTAGTTTTATTTTACAGTATTTCAAAGATTTGTATATTGATAAAAGGCTGTATGTTACTCACTGATGAGTTGGAAAGAAAAACAAAGCACCACATTACCACACTTTACAGTTGAAATGACAAATCAGCAAAGAGATAAAAAAAAGACAGCAAAAATACACTAATTAAAGGCAAAATGTTTCCTCACCATGTGAGACTACTGAAGAAGTAAGCTTTCAGTGCACAACTTAAAAAGTGTGCAGAGTATGGCACTTTCTATATGTACTAGTCCTGCTGTCCTAAAGGTATGTCTCAGCCCAGGAAATGGGTTATGCAGGTGAACCTTTTTTGGGCCAGGGTTTCTACTCCAAGTTTGTTTTCCAGTCCTTGCCCATACAGTAGTGCCATTGAATGGTTCAGAGAGAAGGTGACTCTTCCAGAAATTGTGCTGATTTAAGCTAAGTATGAAAGATCTGCAGTATTGCATGTTGTGGGTCAGGAATCTCTCCTGATCGCCCTGGTCCATACTCATCCTTGGTACACACGTAGTATATTATATTTACTGTGTGCACCAGAGGAAATATTTATTCTGCACAAAAGCAAAATTTGTGTGAAAATTTCACAGGAACTCTTGCCCTGGTTTCTCTCAGTTTCCCACAAAACCAACTGATTCAACTACCAGTTAAATTTCCAGTCATCAAAAAAGAGAAGACTTGGTGTTATACTGTTACAGAAATTGCACTGCTGCTTACAGTATTGTTGACAGTGAAAGAAAAACAACCACTACCTTCATTTTAATTAAACTGAATTTTTGTTATTTGTGCTTTCAGCAAGAAAGAGAAAATCTCTATTTGGCCAAAGTTTGTATTTAAAAAATATGAATTTCACTTGACAAGGTAAGACATTTTCATTTTAGCTGATTCCTCACTAGCACAAAAAAAAAGGGCTCTGATTCCTGGATGAATAAATCCCTACAATTCCATAAAATAATTTCACACTTCATAAATTGCACAACCTTTTGTCTCACTAGCACACTTTCAAAATAAGTATTTTCAAAATATTTTTCTAATATTTTCTTGTAGCTACCAGAAAAGAAAGACAAAAAGTTCATGTTGTCATTACATACCATTGTGTTGACTTCATTTTTCAGCCAATCATTTATTTAAAATTTGGGAGATTAAAAGTTTCAGAGATTTCTAATTCACTGTGTAATTGATCATACTAACAAGTGTGGGAGTTTGGGTTTCAGTTTTAGCACCTTTAATTTTCAAAATGAGTATCTGTATTTTTATTTAGCTTAACGGACTGTAAATATCATGTTCATATAGCTTATGGTTACAATCATGATGGATAAAAAGAACAAAAAGAGCTGTGCAATAAACATTATGGGTACTACTCAATTTCTGTAAAATAATCCACTGCAGAAAACCCTGGCACGAAAGTGGTAGAACAAAGCAAGAAATACACATGGCCCATGAATGTAATTCCTTACTCTTAGCTGATCTTTGAACTCCTCAAACCTGAAGGGACTCTTCTGTTCTCAGTGAAATGAGAGCAAAAATTTGCTCAAAAGCAAAAATGAAAAACCATTTGTACTCTTTCCAAAAGTATCATCCATAGTTTAAAGTAATGGGGAGGAAGAAAACAGTCTTTAGGAAATTCTGCAAAGATAGTACTATCTTGCTAACACTTATTTATCACATAAAATATTGCCCTGTTGTCATATTGCAGATTTAAAAAGGTTGAGGCAGCTTTGAATTTTTGAATGGAAACACATTGTCCATGTCTCTCTCCTCACCGCTAACATGTATGATAACATGCTATAGCAGTCATAGCTTTAACCTAGCAGTTGTTTAAAACATGGCTCTTTGTTTGCTTGGTTTTTTGTAAATTTTTAATCTTCAGTTTTCAGAACTTTCCTCGTAATTCCTTACAATTTCCTTGACAACTTGTAACTAAGAGGGAGAGGCACTTCTTTATTCTCTAGAAGTGAAAACTCAGTATTTACACAATGACTTATGTTCAGGTAACGTTTCAGCAGAAGCATTACACATTGTCAACAATAGGAAAAAAGATTGTTCATCAACGTCAAGTCTGACTCCTATATCATGACTTTCATAAGACTCCTCATGCAGGTCTTGCAAAATTAAAGGGCTTTATAGTTTACTGCTGGAATATTTTACCTGCTATCTCCTGTAAACCAGAGGCCATTAGAAAACAAAGAAGCCAAAGCAGCCGGAATAGAATGTAGTGTCAGCAAAAATGGAAATTCTTATTTATTTATTTATTTCCTTGACAGTTGTACAATTCAGTTGAATGGTTCTAAACTGTGTTTCCTATGTTGGCCTCCTGCCTCATGTAAAGAGGAACTTACATTCAGGAACCCTGCAGCCTCTTCTCAGGGCAGATTCAGCAGCCAGACTGTACCCTTTAAGGTGATTTTCGGAGCCATATAACCTTTTTCTTGGCTCCTACAGTGTTGGCAATGGAAAGATACTCAGAGATATGGTGGAGCACACAGTCTCACCAGGGAAACTGCTGCATGGGAGAGACATGGAGCCAGCAGGCATTTCTGGGAAATGCAGTTGGATGAACTGATTTGAAGTTCAGTGATTGTCCTTTCCCTATTTCAAATGCATATAAAATGGTTTGTACCAGTATCTCAAAATTATAAGATACATACCTGTAAAAAACCCCCAAAACCAACAAAAACCAGCAGACGACTTTTCAGGTGTCTATGTACATCCCAAATTATTCTTAAACATCAATGAGTTGGCATCGTACAGCAAGTGTGGATACTAATAAATGAATATTTATAGAAGGACCCAGGGCATGGGCTTGGGAGCCCATCTCTCATCTGCTCATATAGCAGGCAGCAGGATAGCAACAGCTGCTGCAAACTCTTCCTCCCCTCAGTCTAGCCGGTCCTCTCTTCAAGTCACTCGGCCCCTCTGTTGAGGAGACAGCAAGATCACCAATTTGTGATAATTACCGGAAACTGGATGTGGAAGGCTTTTTTCTCAGGCCACTGAAGAGCTGCCAGTCACTTCCAGCTATTATTCACCTGATCTTGAGGTGAACCAGAAACAAAACAGTCTGTGCTAGGCGATTTTCAAAGGACATGTGCTGTATCTAAGGAAGAAAAAACTATTATTAGGGGAAAATAATATATATATATGCTACTTATTATGTACTTTATCAATGCATTTATGTCTCAAACTAGAAAAAAAAAAAGTCCAATTCCCTTTTTATCTCTATTCATGTGGGAAAAGCAATTTCTGATTTCAGACAACAAATGTCTCTAGATAGCGAGTATACTTGTAACACTTGCTATTTTTTCCTTTAATATTCTTCCATTTAGGAAAACCCTTCAGAGCAATTGTTTTTAGATAATTCCACAAAATTCTGATTTCAAAAAACCTGTAAAGGGCCACTGCTCAACAGCTATTCAACTTGTCTTTTTAACAAAATAAAAATGTGCAGGTGAGTATTGTACTGTATGTCAATAACTGAAAAAAAGAGATGTCAAAGCAAGCTAAATAATTGCCTAACAGTACTTGTACTAATGACCGTAAACTTCTACTATGCTAATTTTTCTCTGCACTTTTAATTACGGATCAATAATACTTTGCAGTTGACATTTAAAAATGCTGAACTGCATGTAGGAACACAGACTGAATAAAAATATACAATGTGGTACTGAATTTGCCAAATCAATAAACTTTGCCATTTAACAAACAGTAGCATGTAAACAGTCACCAAAATTAGCAAGTGTAAAAGACTATGCTTCAAGTGCTTAATTATTTTTTAATAACACTAAGCTTCAGTTCATTGACAAAATTCCACTGCTGTGAAAACCATCCATTCTATTGTTTGTTTACATCTCTTTTCATGGTTTGATCTTAGGTCAAGGAAAGCTAGACATGACCCACACTTTCTCTTTAGAAAATAAGGTTCTTAAAGATCAAAAGGTTAATAATATAATTGCACAAGTTTTGGCTTACCTTCCCTCACTTAGATAAATGATCTCTTTTTCCTTTTAAAATGCTTTATTGTGACAAATACATTTAATAAATAGGTTCATGACATTAAACAGTATTTACATATGAGAATATCAATACAATATCAATGATTCTGTTTGAAATGAAAGGTTAAAATCAATAAAATGCCATTTACTTTTCTATACCAATTTATGCTAAGAGAAGCATAAAGAAGCAATTTTTTTCAATATTCTGAACTCTTCAGACTGCTTTTTTTTAATTTTTTCTTTTCTTTTCTTTTTATTTCACTTGTATTTTCCTCCTCTGAGTTTTTTCTTCACTCAAACAGTAGGCTGAATTTTCAGTAAGCATTGTTTTACCTGATGCCCATGCCCACAAAACAATTTCTAAACAAGTTGAATGTGTTTTTAAGTCAGGAGTATGGAAGGAAACCTAAGTGAGACCGAAATTATTACGTCAGTGATTCTGTATTGCTAATTTGTGCCTATTAAGTTTAAGTGCTCTTTTACTGTTTCAGTTCTCCTTCCTGTGCTAAGATTTTCGAGTTAAAATGGGTAGCTAGTTAAGGTTGCAATCAGGATGACCAGTTCATGAATTTCTACAATATTATATAAAGCATGTGACCCCTGCATATCAGTTCCAACCTAAATGATCATTGTAGTTAACAGAAACTACAACAGAAATGTTCTTTTTTTGCCACTGTATAAGATATGGCAGACATTCTGACACCAAAGCTGGATATAACATGGAAATACCAGCATGTGCAAAATGTTGCATTTTATAGAGGAAAAAAATAAATTTTGAATCAGGACACCTGTTGATAAGGATTCCACAAGTGTCTTGTTTGTCGTGCAGCCAGATTTGGAGGAAGAAAAAGCACCTGCCAGGAGCAGGTGATTGGGACCTTCTGTCATCTGCCTGTACTCCAGTTCATCAACCAGAACAGTGACTAGTATTTTATTGAGAAGATCAAGTAACTGTAATTTTTGTATCAGGCTGGTATATCCTAGAGTATAAAAAAATTTTGTTCAAGGAGGAAAAAAAAGGATTTTTCATTGGTAAAACATTTCAGCAGATTATTACCTACAAGCTCTATGTGCTGTTTACTTCCTAAAGCTCTCAATCAGAGCTGAAAAGATCAAGAAATTCTCGTGAAGACAGCTGTTGCACATTTTTAAATTTAGATCTCAATTTTGCAACTGTTTTTGACATTAAAGAGCACTTAGTCTTGTAAGTGGTTCAAGCTAAGACCCCTTTAAATCAATGGATTTACTATTTCCTAACTGGGTTGACATAGTGCCTACATAGTTCCTAGAGCTGACTTAGCAAAATCTGCTTAGGAGATTTTACACAAAAGTAACTATTACAAAACACCCTGAGTGAATAGACTTTCTCTTTAGGAATTTTCCCTGTGTGATACCAGTGTTCTGCAGTGACACCATAGAGATATCTCTGACCCCAGCTACACCACCCAACATAAGAGTGGAAAGGAGACAGAAACATGCTCAGAACAGTGGAATTAAGGAGTGCTCATCAGAACTGCTTTCAGGACCTTGTACTGCTATCACACAGTGCACTGCATATCAGGTGGACATAGAATTGTGATTGACACCATTTCTAAATGTTGGCGGTCTGGGGTGCACACCAGTAGATAGTGTTCCTAGGCATGCCTGTTCCAAGGTAAGCCTGTCCCAATGTCTGCCAAAGGACACCCAAGCACAAGTACAGGCTGCGTGGAGAATGGATTGAGAGAAGCCCTGGGGAAAAGTACTTGAGGGTTAGGTCAACAAAAAGCTCAACATGTCTCAGCAATGTGCACGTGCACCCCAGAAAACCAAGTGTATCCTGGGCTGCATCAAAAGAAACATAGCCAGCAGGGTGAGGGAGGTGATTCTGCCCCTCCACTCTGCCTTTTTGGAACCCCACCTAGAGTACTGCATCCAGCTCTGGGGCCCCCAACATAAGGAAGACATGAACCAGTTGTAAGGAGTCCAGTTAAGAGCCACTAAATAGATCACAGAGCCTAAGAGAAACACCTCTCCCGTGAAGACAGACTGAGAGCATTGGGGCTGTTCAGCATAGAAGAGAGAAGACTCTGGGCAGACCTTAGAACATACCTAAAGGGGGCCTGCAGGAAGGTGGGAGAGGGACTTTTCACAAGGGCAGGCAGTAGATGGATAAGGTGGAATGGCGTAGAAGGTGAAGGAGGGTATATTTAGACTAGATATTAGAAAGAAATTCTTTACTGTACGAGTGGTGAGGCACTGGAACAGGTTGCCAAGAGAAGCTGGGGTTGTCCCATCCCTGTATATTTTCAAGGCCAGGTTGGATGGAGCTCTGAGTAACATGGTCTAGAGGAAGGTGCCCTTGCCCATGGCAGGGAGTAGGAGCTAGACGCTCTTTAAGACCTCTTCCAAACCAAACCATTCTATGATTCAGTTTGTTAGGATTGCCCAGAGGACACCGAGAGAGGTTCATTTCTAAACACACCTAGAATATGAAAGAAAATAAAAAAACAACAAAACCAGAAGACAAAGAAGTTTCTCAATCCATTTCACCATGGGCTCAAAAAAACTCGTGTTGGCAGAGAAACACAGCATGAGAACAGAAACTCTAGTCAAGAACAGGAAGAAGAAAATTACAGTTTTAGATAGCCTAAGCTGCCATTGAAATTAAAGTTATGAACTACGTGCTTAGAGTAACTCAGTGAGGGAATTCAAGCACCTCCATGGCGTGCTGCAACAGGAAAATGGTTAGATTTTTTTTTTATTATGACCTTGTCCCCTTTTCCCAATATGTTTTTTCTGCTAGTAATACCATGACACTTGTGGTGCTCCACTTTGCTCTGTGCTTTGTACTCTTGGACTGATACCATACGCTATTTGACTACTACTGGAAACATTAAACTTCTGGTCATAGATGTCAGAATCAGGGAAGTTACTCTGTTTCAGCTGAGATCACTGACAGTGCTAGCATTCAAAATTTCAGCCATTTAGAAAAAGTAGTAGATGTTTTGAAAGGCTTCCTCAAATACGGATCAGCAGAAGTAATATTTTGTTGCTGCAGACTAGAATTTCTGGGCACAGAAGTTTCTTTCAAATGGGGAAGGTCTGGGAAAAGTATTTTGAGTAATATTGAGAAATACTAAGAGAAAGTACGAAAAAAACTTTCTGTATGTTTTTCTAAACTTGCCAGTGAGACTCCAGTTTCAGTCTGCCTGCCCACAATACAGTCAATATTAAACAATAACCACTGAGTTTAGTGAAAGCTTTCAGTTTGCTCTGATATAAGCATCAATATTAATACATAACTCTGGATACATAATAAGGCTTGACTGACCATGACAGTATCCAACGTGCATTGCCAAGTTTCCTCCATATCACTCATAAATTAGGAGTGACCCTAATTTCAGCCACATTAGTCTGCTTTGCTAGTGCCTCTTTAGTTCTCCTTTTCCAATTCATCTTAACATGATAAAAGTAAACTAGAAATATAGTTACTAAATACAGTTAGTAAAAACATTCCAACATCATGTGAAAATTTTCTGTTCTCCAGTGAGTACTTTATAGCTGTACAAGAGTTATCAGCAGTGAAGTATCCAAGAGAAAAGAAGGCCAGATTATTCCAAACACAAAAAAACTCAGTTCAGCAAATCCTGTTCAATCAAGCCCAAATGCTATCTAGTTGGTTTTGAAAGTATCAACTAACACAGGCAAAACATAAATTCTTAATTTAAAAAAGATAATAACTTAGACAATAGCAGCTGAATATGAAATATTTTAAGCATACCAGAATTGTACTCATTGTCCTAGTGTTCCTCCTAGTTTAGCACTGCTGTCTTATAAATGGAATATGGACATTGTTTAGACATCAACATATTTAACTGGAATTTTTTTTAAGTTGGTAGGAATTATATATGCCATATCTTCTATTCTTGTGAAGTAGATGCAAGGCAACACAGACTAAAGCAACAAAAGGGAAAACTCTAAAGTAAACTGAATATGATGATTTCTAGCATTTTTATCTTAGAGTTCTTAACAAATTTAATATTGGTGTGTCTAAGCACTTGTCCAAAACATCCTGTTTTTCTAACTACCTGAACTAGTATATCAACAAGCTGATATACCTCTATTTCATCAAGCATGAGTATGGGAATGACAGATTAGAAAATTTCTTAAACTACAAGTAAATTAGGTTAGACAGAAAAGTTATGCAACATGATGGTAGCCAAAAAATTGTAACTTTTGCAAAGGTCCCTTAATGTCTCAAAAATATACCACTTTTCTTTGATCCCGACAACAGAACCAAGGACAAAAGAAAAATTTAAATCAGCTATTTGATATTTTTTACTTCCCTATTTATAAACTTTTGAACAATTGCCTGACAGCTTGCTGTTAACAAACAATAAATAGTATGTTTTAGCAAAGATAAAAAAATAGATTATTGTCTATTTAGCATTGTTTATACGACTGGGCAAAATTGCTGAGCAAAATGTCTAAGTGTATAATCATCATAGTGCTACCTATACAAGTCAAACCATCAGATTTGAAAGGGCTTCATAAAGTAACAAAGACACCTGGGAGAGAGGGTAAGATACCCACCTATGTCTGGTTCTTGGGAAGACTCAGCTCAATGATCCCTTCTGCATTGACGCCCCGCTCAGTGTACCAGAAAGTATTTGTTATGTTCATCCCCAAAAGCGTGCCCTTAAATTTAGTTCTATCTCTCTGGGGCAAAACTGAAGAGAGTTTTCAGTCATCACCAACAGGATTTTCAGATTCCATCACTGTCCCATGCTGGGATGTCACATGCAAGTCCGGGGAACTTGGAGCAAGTGGCAGCAAAGCAGAGCCTGATGTCTCAGAAAGAACTCCTGCATAGGGTATCAGTGAGTCTTAGAAGAAAGACGTAGTGGGTTGATCCTGGCTGGATGCCAGACACCCACCAAAGTCACTCCATCACTCAGGTCACAACTGGACAGGGGAGAGAAAATATAACAAAGAATTCATTAATTGAGATAAGGTTCAGGAGAGATCACTCACCAAATACTATTGCAGGCAAACAGACTTGAATTGGGGATATCAATTGAACTTATTACCAACAAAATCAGAGCAGGGTAATGAGAAATAAAGTAAGTCTTAAAAACACCTTCCCCCCACCCCTCCCTCCTTCCCAACCTCTTCCCTCCCAGCAGTGCAGAAATACAGGGAATAGGGGTTATGGTCAGTTCATCACACGTTCTTTCTGCTGCTGCTCAGGGAGGGGAGTCCTTCCTTTGCACCAAGGTGGGGTCCCTGACACAGGAGACAGTCCTCCATGAACTTCTCCAACATGAATCCATCCCATGGGCAACATTCCCCATGAACTGCTGCAACATAGGTCACTCCTCCACAGGGCGCAGTCCTTCAGGCACAGCCTGCTCCAGTGTGGGTCCCTCACAGGGTCACGAGCCCAACCAGGAAACCTGCTCCAGCTTGGGCTCCTCTCTTCACAGGTCCACAGGTCCCTATCAGGAGCATGCTCCGGCATGGGTTTCCCATGGATTCACAGCCCTCTTTCAGGCATCCACTTGCTCTGGCGTGGTTCTCCTCCCTGGGCTGCAGGTGGATCTCTGCATCCCAATGGTCCTTCATGGGCTGCAGGGGGAGAGCTGCCTCACCGTGTTCTTCATCATGGGCTGAAGGGGAACCTCAGCTCTGGCACCTAGAGCTTCTCTCACTCCTTCTCCCCTGACTTGGTGTCTGCAGAGCTGTTCCTCTCACGTGTTCTCACCCCGCCCTTCTCTTGCCGCAATAACATCTTCACAATAACTTTTTTTTTTTTCCTTTTTAAATATGTTATCACAGAGGTGTAACCACCTTTTCTAATTGGCCCAGCCTTGGCCAGTGCCACGTCCATCATGGAGCCAGGTGGCATGGGCTCTATCAGACATGGAGGAAGCTTCTGGCACCTCCTCATAGAATCACCCTTGTAGCCCCCGTGCTACCAAAACCTGGCCAGGCAAACCCAAAACAGAAGAAAATGGCATTGCAGAGGGGATTCATGTTAAAGATCTTATTTTCCACTATCAAAACACTGGCAAGGCCACCCTCCCTTTCAAATTCTCATATGTTGGCTCTAAGCTGTTCCATGCAATGAAATCTGTAAACAATCTAACTTATATTCTGTGAACATTTCTTTGAATTTCCCTGAATGCTCTGGACTGCCTCTTTTAGACAGACTATGCACATTGAATAAGCCACTCTTCACTTTTTTTTGCTAGAATCCAAGCTAGAAAACAATGTGTTCGTATTCTTCAAATTTGTTTGGTTTATACACAATCATCTAGGGTCCTGTACACCCCTCTAGAGCTGGAGATCTCATCATTCTTTGCACCAAATCAAACCTGAATCTCAGCCAAAAAAAGAGGAAGGGAATTTAAAGATCAGAGTATGCCGTTATAGCAGCCTCTTTTGGCTTTCCTGAATAGCAGAAGGCTGAGATTTCCACTAAAGCTTTCCTACATGAATTTGACATATTTTAATTTTATCAGAACACATTTTTATACAGTCACCAACCTTTATTTTAAAGCTTCGAGTAATGCAGAAGCCATCACTAGAATCAACCAGTTGTGTTGATAAGACAACAGTCCTTATCATTAAAAATACACACTTTGTCTGAATTTATTTCTTTTTAACCTCCAACTGAAAGACCCTGTCATGCCTTCTCAAGACAGGTGAAGGACCCTTCCATCTGAAATATTTTCAGCTACGCATACAGTACAGAAGCACAGTCACTCAACTTTTTATCAGATAAACAAAACAAATTGACTTCTCTAGTCTGTCCCTTAATGCAATTTTCTGGACTAGGAATTATTACTATTGCATCATTCTGAATCCTTTAAAGTGAAAGTAGCTCAGTTCTGCAATTAGCGGATTTTTTTTTAGGTCTGTTATGACACGCATATTAATGGTTTATTTACCTAAAATAATATGAACAAGGACTCTTAAGAACATAATTGTGGCAAAATTCATAGTGCTTTTCGTAATCTATGTTTGGGACTTGTAAAACACAAGATTAATATGCAACATGAGTAGTCTTTTCTTAATAAACTCACTTCTACATTCAACTGAATGAACAGTGTTTTCTCACTTTAAGAACATCTTCTTTCCAAAAGATTTTGACTAATTTTATAAAACATTCAACTGTGTTTATAAATATTTAAGCAGTTACTAACTAACTTGTAGATTCCTGGAATCAGAGCTATTTGTTTTAAGGGCTTTGTAAACTGTGCAAACTATGTGTGTGTCACTCCTTGAACCAACTTGTTTGGTGTATAGAGCTCCAAGACAATATTAAGTGTGGTTTTTAAGATAGATCTCTTGAATAAAAAAAAAAAATTGCTACTTAGTTCCATGAACTACAGAGTTGCTAAGTTCCTAAACCTGACAAGTTTTAAATTTTTTTTGGACCACCACTATGAATGTTCTGCATGTTTCAATTACCATAAGCCCTGTGGCAGAGCTCGGAAAGATGTTTACAAAGTTTATTAAGATGTCATCGTATTTTTTGACTCTGAAGCTGAAAGGTCCATTACCAAAATATTAGTTAACTAACCATATACATCAACAGGAAATATTTCTTGTGGAATGCAGATGCCTGCGATTTTCTGTAAGAAAACCCATATTGCTAGATGCAGGTCAAATCAAGGTAAAATAACTTCAGCCAGAAATTCATTTACTCTAATTATCTTGGCACTTACTTCAGACGTTGTAGGTAAACCAAAATGATCTACAGATGTAAAAGTGGGAGAAAAGACAAGAGACAGTCACTGCAACAGAGGTTGAAAGCGTGGATTGTAACAGCAAATTTCCAAAACCTAGAGAGAATGGCCTATCAGAAAAAAAAAAATTCTTTTAACACCTATACCCCTGCTGATCTCTGAGCTAGGACTGTCAAATGAAACTTCTCAGCAACATAAGAATAGCTTTAAATCCTAGGATACATTGGTTGTCTAACTTCCAATCACAGCCCAAACACTTTATCCAGTATATACCTGTGTCTGGGAGGCCCTTGGTTAGCCTGGTTAATATGTTAATTGTCATGAAAGGTGGAAAAAAACTCAGAACATTTTAAGGACCAACTCTTTTTGTATGTTGCAGCTGTCAGGCTTCAACCAGAGCATTTTTAGCTTTACTGTGAGGAATAATTTACTCATTCCTCTCTAAGGCTTTGGCATGTTATGGGGTGATCAAATTTATTGCTAATATTTTTGCGTCCTGTGTCTCAGAGAGAGGATATACATTTTTTATTTAGTCCTGCAGTGGCATACAAAAACTTTCATACTATTTCAGATTACTGAATGCTCTTTGGATGCAGAGATTCACTCAGACCAGTTCCAACAACCCTGGACATGCTGTAAATAGCAAAGGGGTAATTCTCATATACAAGGAAGAAATCTCAACTGAATCAGTAGGATAAGCAAATGTAAGATTTTTCTAAATATCTATGCTGAAATGGAATTTCATATCTTTTTGAGAGGGTGTAGCCTATGTATCTGACAAGTTAAAAAGTGAATATTTAAAAGGTATGCTTCAGTAAAGAATCTTAATCTATTCACATATAGTATAGTTATAGATTACATTTTTATATCAAACAGCTGTCATTTAATTTTTTCTGCCATCTGAAAACAATATTGTTTTACTGTCCTGATTTCATAATATAGGTATGCTGTGTAAATGGAAAGCCGTTCTATTTCTATTAAAGATTAAAAGTATTCAATGATCAGAGGTGTTGCAGGAACATAATTCAATTTAAGACCAGTAATTTGTGTAAATAAATGTCTAATATGAAAGAATCACCACAAGTGGAAATCAAGAATGTTCAATTTTTCATGACACTTATCAAAAAAACAAAAGAGTTCATGCTCATTAAAAAAAGTTCTGAAAATAACAAGGTTCAGTTTCTCCTATGGGTTCATATAAATTTTTTATTTTCCATTTGAAAATTAGGATTGTGCCATATACATGCTTTTTTTTGTGCATACATAAATTGAATTTAAACTTTTCTGTTAAATTATTAATCATGGTTTTAGTATGCTCTAAGGTGACCAAATTAAGAAATCTTGGATTGTAGGATGAGCAAAAAGTGCTTGTATCAAGGGAACTGGTGTTAAAATTGCCTGGCATTATCCGGGAATAGGTACTTAATATTTCTTTGCAACAAGAAATGTGTGCCTGATTTTAACCCCAGGTTCTTTTGGCTTTTGACGAGTTCACTGACTGATTAATGCTGGTAGATTACAGTAGGTGGTGTTTTTTCACAAAATGGAGTTTAATTGAAACTGGGGTGGTTGCACAATAAACAGGAGCTGCTTTAAGGTTAAGCTCTATATTATTTATGTATCTAAATATCAGTCTGTCGCTAAAGTTTGGAAATATCTTTGCTCAAATGCTAAAGGAGCAGAGAGGATACTTACTTTTGATCTTTAGAAACTGAACATGTGCAGTTTATACAAATCCATTCTAGATTTGTATTTCAACTAATTAGAGATAAGCATGTGACAAATTACTGACTTCCCAACGAAGTGAAAACACGGGAAACAAATGACTGTGAACTCTCTTAAAGAGAGTAAGAATGTCCAGTCAAGGGCTAGAGTTCAGAATTTTGGGTTGGATTTGCTTATTTTTTTCCCAGAGAAGCATAATAGCTTAACATGGATTTAAATGTAATCATTCTGAAAGGGGTAAATTCTGAAGTTTTTCATAACTGCCGTGACAAAAGCTCTTTCTGTACAATTTTTTACCTAACTGCTCCAGACTATGCCTTCTTCCATGTGGCAATTGCATCACTTGAGCCCTGCAGTGGGGCACATTCAGGTCTCAGGCTGACAAGACACTACTCTCCTGACTGCAGTTTTGGTCAGTTTTGTCTATTGAGAAATAAAGACTTATGGTAAAATTTTGGTCTCTAGTGTCCAAGCAAGTCTCATGCCTGATGCTGTCAGTTTGTATAAATAAATATTTGCGATTATAAAGATTGCTATTTTCTATATAATGGTCTTTTTTTCATAGGTTTCTATGTAAGACAACTCAGAGAAAATTTCTTCCTTAAGAATTTTAGAATTAGCTGAGCTTTTATGCATGGAAATAAAATTAAGCATGATTAAGCTTAGATGTGATTAGGCTTAGATGTGGGAAAAAACCATATAGCTGATCTCTAGGCTGAATATCAGTTGCCCATGATGAGATTCTGATGGAGTTTTAGACAATTAAAATTTTACATCTACAGATGAGCTCTTTGCTTTAGACTGCTGTTACAATCAGTGGAGAGAAGTGCTCCTTAAAGGCTGTTCAGCTGTCTTATTTTAAATGTTTATCTTAGTGGCTCTGAAGATGCCTGTTTTCTTCTACTGGCCACTGAGAGCACACAGTGTGATTGCATCGAGACTAGACATCATGCCTATAAATGACAAATTGCAGCAGAGGTATCTATCTTCAGTGATGAAAGTAAACTTGTGTGATACTGAGTCTTCAGCCCATTCGCAGCCTTTTTATTTTTGGGCTGCTGGGCCACAGAATATTGTTAATTCGTCTCCAGTTCCTCCTTAAGTAGTAGTGTTTCTCCTTTCTGAGAATTTGATCATCTGTCCATAGCAATTTTGTGCAGGATTATGAGAAGTTCCGGTTAAAACATCTGCCACCTCCCTCATGTATAAGAGGCTGCAATGTGTGTATCTGTCTCCTATCAAACTTGGATGACTATGTCTTCATTTCCTGAAGTCCAGGTGAAGTCAGTACCTGTACTTAGTCCATATCAAACAAAATGAAGCAAATATCAAAGGTTCTCAGCTGTAAATATGAGGTGGGGTAGTTGTTATCCCTTTACAGTAGATGACTTATTCTTCTCTAGAAAGATCTTTAATTTCTGCAAAATATTGCAGCCTCTGTCTACACCACTTTAACTTAGCTCCAAAAGCAAGGAATATGTTGGGTTTTTTTTATAGTCATTTGAAGCCTGACTAGTCATTTTAAAGTTTCTATATTAAGCCAAGACTTTAGGCCCTCTAGAGTGAGCCACTAGAAATGTTTTTAACTGATATCTACTGTGACCATGTGAGTTAGTAGTGTTATTAGCTGTCAAAATATATAAAAATACTAAAGAATATTATTTCAGCTGTTGTATTTTAGAAGAAACTTTGTCTAATCTTTCTACTTGACTTAATAAATTGTTTAATACTGACAATACTTACAGAAATAATTACGTTTATTTGTCTAACATTAAGTTCATACGAATGATAACATCAATAACTTTACTTGGAGAAAATAAAAATAGGCAGAGTAATTATAAAATTCTGCTTAATAAAAACTTAACTCCTTTGCCTTTAGCATTGACAAATATAGCTACATATAATGATTATAGTTTTTTAAGGGAAAATAACTGACATGTTTGTCTCACCATCTTTATTATTTAAATGATCATATATTATATAATTACCTTCAATGTAACCATCTTATCTCATGGAAGATCTGCGGGAAGGGAAAATAACTTAAATCTAATAACTTTTCTGGCACAATCAGTCCTTCATTCTGCATCCTTTTATGTGAATGAAAATACTGATACAAATTTGAAAAGGAGAGCCTGGAAATGCATAAGAAACACTGCCTCACATCACCTGGATACTATATAGTAAGTAGACCTTACAGTCATCTGATACCCAGATCCTATTCCCAGAAACATATCTATATCTGTGTTAAACATCTAACTCATCTTGCCAATCTCTACTCAGGCTTTTTCAGAGGACCAGTTTGTTGGTTTTTTTTCTTTTGCTTTCTTTGGGTTCATCTTCAAACTTATTCCCTCCTCCCACAGCTTTGCACTTCTGTCCCAGCTCTCTTTGTAGGTGCAATTTCATAGGAAAATGTTATCATATCACAAGACTCTCTTTGCCCTCCAGCTCAACTACTAACTGAAACTTATTATGCTAGCAAATTTCACTACAAAGTCACTTGTGCTCTGAACCCAATAACAGGATCAGTGAGCAGAGGGAAGGGGGAATCTTCGTGAGAAGGAGAGAAGCTAGCATGGGAGCAAGAGAAGAATCCTGAAAGCTGGAAGCCCTCCAAGTCTCATATCTCTGAATGATTGCTTACTTGATAGCCAGCCGTGGGCTCCTGCAAATAAGTTAAGCCATGTCCTATGCAGCTGAGACTAAAATATGGGTGATAGCTGCTCCTTCTGCCAGGCAATTTTATGGCAGACAGGACCAAGGCGTTTGTATTGTGTGGTACTTTGTGTGACACAGGACCCCTGCATTTTATGTTTGGAAGAGTTCACTTTTTTGACTTATTTAAAATGAAGAATTTATCACAGTTCTATCAAAGCTGCTCTAGGACAGCCAGTGGCTCCTCTGGGCAACAAGTCAAATGATCATTCTGTCTATTACATCTGCTGTACCTAAGAAAAGAAACAGAAGCTGGGGAGCACTGCCAGAGACCGACGAGCAAGCCAGTATATATCACAGCAGCTTTCCCCATTCCTTATGAAACAGAGCTGCCCTCAATCCCAGGCACCTGCCAGTTTTCTATTTGCAAACCCTTCTGTTGGTACCCATTTATTCTCCTTAAGACTGGAAAGGTTTGTATAGGCTATGCCTTCTCTCAGGTGTTCTTGAGAGAAGATGTGTTGCCTTGTCATCTGATGTTTATGATTTTGTGTAAATGAACTGGAAATATGGAAATTATCAATTAGCTAATGCCAAATACAGAACTACAAAAAGCTCAACAAATAATTCATCTGCTCCTGGCCACAGATTTGGCAAGACTGTAAATTATTGCACTCTGGGGCTATATAGGCATAAGGAAGCGTACTGTTGTGAAATCTGAGTCATTCTTCAACACAGAGAAATGAATGTGCATCTACTTTGGGAAAATACAGATGACTGAGAATAAATGATGAATTGATTAAAAAGCATATGTTTCTGATGAAATTTGAAATATAGTGTCACAAGTAAGTTATACTACAGTCAGTGACTAATTGAAGCCCCTTCAGCAAATAAATATCTGTGTCATGTGTGAACCAGAAGAGACCTAGATTCCTCTGGCTTCAAACCTTGAAATTGAGTTGGCATCAAACTGCATCATGGTGTGGTGATTAGCCACACTGAGAGTAAGCTTGCAGCAATGTTTCTGTTTGAAGACAGATTCTCAAATCCCTCCAAAAGCCACACGCAGTGATGTCACCTTGAACACTGACAGGGTGGGTTTTTCTTGGGTCTTTCACATTTGAAGCCTAGGGTTAGAAGTCCCACATTCTGAATGCACTCAAGGAACAGAAGATTGTTTAAGTAAAAACAGCAGGGGAGGATGAAAGAGGCTGACCGAGCAGAGGAGTCCACATGTCAGCAGTAGGGAGCTGGTACAGTCTGAACTAAGAGCCCTCTCCAGCATGACGCACCCCATCCTGCAGGTTTACAAAAGGATACCTGGTAGCCTATTTCTGCAATTCTTCAGAAAAGATCCCTTGGCAGGATATAAAACATGAAATACAACAGTCTTTATAGAAGTCTTTTTCACTTGAGGCCCTAGTTTGTGCTGAAATTTGAAGGGAGGTGTTGCCTTCCTGGTGGCGCAATCAGTCTTAAAGCTGTACGTAAAGGACTGAGATGAACTTGCAGATTTGTTTTTCAATGCAGCAGTGCTTTAAACAGCTAGTAAAAAATCTGATTGAGAATTGCAACTATTGTGTTCAGGATGTTGTAATAGGATTCCTTTTTTCAAAACTTTTTGTAAGTACTGCCTGACAGCAATAAGACTGTGTGGCAGACCCTCAAAGGAGAGGTGATTGCTGTGTTTTGTGGCATGAGAACCACAGGAATGCAAAAAATGACAATTCAAGAGTCTTTCATGTTTGTGCCATTATGGATTCTGTGAAGTTAATGTTAACTGTTCAGAGTGTCTATCATTAGCCAAAGCTGCCTTTAAATAGCACATTAATGTACTCGATTGTTTTCCATGTCTGTTGAATTTTAGCAGATTGTTCAGTTGCCTCAATATTGTAAGTTTAAGGAAATCCAGCTGTCAATTCCTATTAAACTGGCCTTAGTTTTATATTGTTAATTCAGTTGTCTTTCACACTCTAGCTGCTAAATCTAAAGAACTCTTTACAAAGGCAGATTTATGATGGATGCCATGTGGCCTGATAGAAGGAAACAGATATTGATTTTTAATATTTTCTCCAAACTTGTTTACTCTAGGATAATACAGCAGCTGTGAGGTGGCTTGTCTCAGAGTGGAAAGGATTATTACCAGTGCCTTTTGATGAGATAAATTACCTAGAATGACTTGAATGGCTAAAGGGTATACTTTGATGTTATGTCGCTTCATTTACCCTTATGACTAAATGATTATTGATTTTATATTTTTAAGCTCTTGAAACGTGAAAATAAGTTGGTAGAGAAGCCTAGCTGTGTTAGTTTTATTAATTTATTTCTGCAGGGCATAATTCACTTTGGACCAGGTTGTGAAGGTTTTGGGTTCATGACCGACTCCAGATACAGTTGCAAAGAAATGGCTTATTTATATAGTCATTGCAAGTAGTTCCAAAATCAATACAGTCTGGGATTGGATGATTAAACTTAGTCCCTTTGTGGGATTCATTCCTGTAGCTACCTCTGAAATGATCTTGACTGAAGCAGATTCATGTGATCCAGTCTACAAATAGCAAGTTTGTTCAAGTTGAAATACTATTTTTTTGCTCATCATTTTTTTTTATCTATTCTGTTCACTCAGTGACATTTTAACAACCAGAAAAAAGCAGTTGATTGACTACTTCAATGAAATCACTAATCTGCATTCAAAGAATTGCCTCCAAAGACTACTTAGATTTTCCATGGATAGATTTAACTACTGCTTTGATCAGTTAGTCCCAGTATGCAGTGGATTTAGTTCTCTGTACTTATGTAGGCAGCAGGAATCCAAGGTGTACACTAAACCTTTAAATAGTCTTCACAGTTCAAAACAGCTATTTGCCTTTTGTGTGCAGCAGACACCTACATATTTCTGTGAACTATTGCCTTTTCTATCATCATTTAACGTGTTGGTGCTATTTAATGTTTGCCTGAAATGTGACTCTCTTGTCAGTCTGTTGAAGCATTTTGTAGACACTGGAACAAGTGCAAAAATGTGCTCAAAAAAAATTCTCTCTCTCTCCATTTTCCCACAATGACTATTTATACGTGCACTTTGCTTGGTGCCTCTTTATACTTTAAACAGCAATACTTTTAAGCTTAATTTCTTCTGGAAAGATTGAGCAACAAATACACTGACTTGTCTTATTTAGTCTCAAAAATTGGGATTCAGAATCCTGAATTTCATTCATATAAGCCATTAGGAAATTATAAATAGTATTGCTAATACTGTTTCAGCTGTCCAGAAGGAACTGAAGGCAATAAGATATAACAAAAGCCATAGCTCTAACAAAGTTTATTACTTGGAAGAGTTAGCGGTACATGAACCTGCACAGGACTGTCTAAACTGAAGAATAATATTTCACAATTTAGCAGTACATATCTATCCATCTTTTGTGCAGGCTATTAACCATGTGCTTGTCTCTTGTTCAGATGTAACTAAATGTGAAGTTGGGTGGGTTTTTTTTTAAATATATGTTTCACCTAAAACTATGTGCTTCTGAAACACAAGGATCTTTCTCAATGTTACACTTACATAGAGATCATTACTTACTTTATATATGTGCGTGTGTGTGTGTGTGTGTGTGTATTGTCAGTCAAGAATATTTTTCCCCCAAAGGATCTTTCATTGTAATAAGCCTTGGCAGCATATTTTGCAGAGTTAAAAAAGGTGTAAAACACTTTTCCATACTTTAGCCACATGGTATGTATAATTAATGTGTAGTAAATTATATTGCCCAGTTTAAGGCTTGTTTAAATGCATAGAATTTGAAGTCTAATGCAGGAATAAAATAACTTTTGGATCAGTGTAATGTAATATGTTGATCCATTTTACAGGGTGGTGGTGATTATTTAATTAATCACCTTTTGACAATTATTCACACTGGTCCAAATCAAGGTCTCCATTAAAACCGAAGAATAGCTTCATTACAAATGACCCATAAAAGTGTCAAGTGCTGGCAGTGAAGACAAGTAATTTCCTTTCCCTTTAAAACCATTAGATCGAATGATGGGGGTGGGGAAGGTGATGAAGTGCGTAATAGTGTGATTACAAAGAAAAGCTTAAACAGTAAATTTGACAGCCATGTTAGAGTGGATAGAAGATAAGGGTTATAAACTGTTGGTTCTATACCTCCAAAATCTTTTAATTTTATAAGAAGACAGGAATGAGTGGATTATATTTTTGAGAAACTTTTTTTATCCTCTTTTGGTGTTCATTTATAAATTAAGATTTGAAAATTGTTTGACTCAAAGCCTTGGAAATAGAAAATAAACACTGTATTGCTTTCTGAATGTTGCTTAAAATAGCAGTTAATTGAGACAAAATTGCTTTACAGCTCTGCAACTATTTTCAAAGCCTGCTTATCTACAAAATCTTTTCTATATCTTATTGGTGAGGATAGCAGCAGGACCTTTATGTCAGTGTAATTATAGTGGGCACTTCTTTTACATCTGGAAAGTACCAAGGACTACCAATTGATTTTGTGTAGAGATAAAATTGCTCTCATCTTTGATTAAAGGTGGATGCTGCACCTTTTGCTGAAAGTCCTTACATTCTTGCTATTCCAAAACATGTGAAACTCTTTTAATTTTCAACTTCTGACGAAAACTTGTCTATTTTTCTAATGACCACTGCAGTTTCCATACAAAAGGACTAATTTTTGTGCCTTTCAAATCCAGATATCATATTTCAGTTTAATATTAAATCCTGCCAAATAGACACAGACTGAAATTATATGGGAATGTAACTTCAGAAAGCATAACTAGAATTTTAGTGTCAATTTCAGAGGGGCTGAGATGAAGAAAGCATTATTCACAAACTGCATTCTGATTTTGAAAACACATTTAGTGGTGGTTGTACACTTTGTTGTATTTTTGTTTGGTTGAACTTTATCTTGTGGAATAAAGCCTTGCTAAGGAATTCCATATACTGACCTTACCTCTTATGACCTGCCTTCAAATTGTGAGAGTTAACAGGTGGTGGTTATTAGCTCAGTTGTCATCGCAAAAAAAGGTGCAAATAATGCTTTCACCCAATGATCCTGGGTAATCTTGCTAGCACAGATTCCACTTACTACAAAGATGAATATATATTCACTAATTTTTCAAAAGAGCAGCAAATATTGACCAGTCCCAGAGATGTATTTGTTAAATCTACTTGTCATTCTTTCTTTGATCTTCATTTGTTTTAAAGTCTTGCTCCTAAGGTTGGACTAGTTACTGTAAAAAAATACCAAAAGTTCAAGTGCTGCTTCTAAAAACTAATGGCTATTGACGTTCATTAGGATTTCTGTGATGTTATCTAACCCTGTAAAGACATTTGTGGTATGCAGTTTACATTGTATCTAGTGATTGTATAATCATTATTGATTTTGCTTGTGTGTAGTACCTATGTCAAACAACCTAATATATTTAAATGGTGATTATTTCAGCAATATATCTGTTATTAGATAAGATCAAAGGTGGTTAAGTATGTAGCAGATAGTGTGATAAGATGATATAATGTGTATTTGTGCCAGTGCCTGTGCCCTTTTGTGCATAAAACTGCAATTCATAGTCTTTAATGATTAACTCTCTGAAGCATGTTGTGATTCTTACCCTGTAGTAGAATAAAGCATGACAGATGGATTAAAAGAAGCCCACTTTTTAAGCAAAAGGCCTAGGAGTTATGTAAATGTAATACAATTAGATGAATTGATTTTCAAAGACCATGGGAAATCACTCTCTATATTCTGTTCACTTCTTGTTTTCCTACCAGTACTTCTGAAGAAAACTAGAAATATATTTAGAAAGCTGCATGATTTCCCAAAGGTTATAATCGCTGTTAATCCCATGAGTATGGATTAACAGAGTAACTTGGCCCATAACAGCAAGTGATTTCTCAGGCTAATCTCATGAGTGGAATGGTTATTGTATTTTATTAGTGATCAAACAGTATTCTGCTTGGACTGTAGTAGAAAAGCAGGAAATCTAATGCATTCATTTAATATCAAAGAATTATATCTTTTACTTGTGGAGTTTTTCTGCTTTTATTAATATCATTTAATTAAAATATGATTCTGGTCAGTAAATAAAATTTGCACTACACATTTCATTCAATTTTAAAAAATTTAAAAAACACCCCTCCAAAAAAGTCAAATTTATAAACAGACCTGTAGTGCTGAGATGGAAGCAGAAACCACAGGTTTCTGTTCCATCTTTTTGCTGTAAAGATTTTGTTGCTTTCTGCACTGCTCTAAAAAACAGATTATATATTTGAAAATATAGTAAGTGTGCATATAAAATGTAATACACTTGAATGTGTAAATGTACTTTCTCAGCAAAACTTTGCTAGGGTTTTTAACTGGTTCTGAAATGTAGGGTCCTGTGATGGTACAACAGGCTTGCATTTGTTTTCCTTGGCTTCATTTTCAGCTTTGAAGTGGTTCCTACGCAAGAACTAAGCCTCAAATTTGAGTTATTGCTCACAAGTCACTGTGGTGTGTGCGTGTGCCAGCTCTGTTAGGGTTAGATTGAGATCCTCTCTGCTGCTGTCCATCACACACGATGGAGATGCATGCTTTGGGCACTCTTTAATTCCTACTCAGGTCCATGAAATTGCTCTTTGATTTCACTCTTTGCCATTCACATCCAGCTGTAAGAATGGAAACCATTATTATCCCAGACTGCATCTTCTACCAGGAAGTTACTAACATCAACAGTCAAATGCAGGAGCAAACCATGTCGATCTTTCCAATTTATCTCAAGGAAAATCAGACATATTACATAAACTATTAATATGATTTTGTGCCATAACCTGTGTAAATCTGCTTGAAGTAGCTGAGGAATGTCCCAGAAACTCCTCTTCCAGCTATTCCGACTGAAGGTGATTGTTCTGATGACCGAGTTCTAAAGGGGCAACTCCGCAGAGAACATAGAATAGCAGTCAGAGCATTTATCTCTTCACCAATATATCTGGATTGGGAACAGGATTTTCACAGTTGTCTGCTTTGTTTTAGCCTGTCCCCAAAGATGAAGATGCCTACCTGGTAGTGCCACACTGGAGTGGTCTCCAGTGCAAGTTGCTCACACACAGTGTCACTTTGCTGCAGTTTTCCACTGTGACCCGTTCTTGAACTCCCCTGATGTTCCATGATGACCCCCATTAAGGGTAAAAATGACAATCTTGATGATGGGTACTCTCCTCTCAGATAGGAGAACATTGCTTTCAGTTGGAAAAGCTTCTTTTTCATTGGAAAATAGTCTTTTTCATTGGAAAATTTTCTTATGTGACTGAACAGTGGAGCTGAATGATAACTTACTTATTTTAATAATTTTCTCTAGATCCTGGTTGTGCAAGTCTCACAATCAAAGCAATTGCAATCAAAGCATTGTGAGGAATAATTCTGTTGAGGCTGGTAGAGTAACAAATGTAGCTGTAAAGGTATTTACCATATGTGAATGTTAAGGACACATTTTAGACTGTAAAGATTATTTCTTCATGTTCCACATTAATTAAAGATATCTTATTCAGTACAAAGAGTTGGAACACTACCTTAATTATTGACCTGACATTACAAATTGACATAGCTGTTCCTGTGCAAACCATCCAGATAGGCTCAACTGTAGGACTCGGACCTATGTAATCATCTCTGTTGTACATGCAGATGCACCAGCTGAACATTATGCTACCCTGTAATGTGTCAAGAAGGCAAACAGAAGTAGGAATTGGTGGTTTGAAGAAGAGCAAGCTCCTAAATATAGCCATCTTCACAGAGAACAACCCACTTTTCATCCGTCTACTCATGATTCAGGTCCATCTTGGCACTGTTTGGAGCTGTGAGTCAGTCTCACAAAACAAAGGTGGAAAAGCACAAGTGACTTGTTCTCAGGCATTTATTTCTCTGTAGAAAGTACAGTAATGTTGTTTTAGTTTGCATTTAGAAGCTTAACTGTATAAGAGTTTGCTCTTTATCCTCTGATATTTTACACTTGGAGTAATAATGCCGCTATTTGAGCAAGGCTGTGGTTCAGCCTATTGCAGTCACTAGGAAAAAATGAAGAAGAAAAGCTCTACAATACTCATGTCTGGAGTCTACACTTCCTTCTACTGCAGTCAGAGTGTGGGAGAAGTCAGAGTAAGCAGCCAGGAGCAATGCTATGAGCAAGTTTCCAGGGGGTATCCTAGCTGTCAAGTTATTCTCCTACATTTCTGAGTGTGATCATTTAACTAAAATACTCATTTGTTTACTTTAAAGTGGTCTTTTCCGTGTGCAGGCAACCAAGCACCCAGACAGGAACAAACTTGCTCTTTATGTAAATGCATATTTTAATAATGTTTTAAATATATTTTTTTCAGTTGATACAGTTCTTTCTCAAACTCCAGGCGTATAAACATTCCAAATGAGTCTGTATTTACTGCCTGAAGCTTTAAAAATGTCTGTTAAACGAGTCCAAGTAAACTCCCCGCAAACCTTAAATCTTTTTATGCCAAATACTAAATCTCATGGCATAAGGATCCAAAGGCCAAAAGGGTGCCATGGGGCAAACTGCAGACGAAGCCTCTAATTCCGTGTGTCCTTGAATTTCACTGCACAATTTTTGTCATTCCTAAAGGGTGTGGAGAGGAAGCTGGGAGAAGCACGGTTAGAGTTAGACTGTTATTTTCTCTCTGCATCCCATAGAGCCACTATGCCGGAGAGCTCTGTGGTGGATGGTTGCAGCAGCACAACTTCTGCTCATCAGAACTTTGGGCTGCAGGGAAACAATTCCCCACCTCCACCCTCTCCTTCAACTTGTCAATCCTCTCAAAGGAGGTTTTTCCTCCTTTGCTAAGTCAATTCAGTCAGACTTTGAGCAGGACTCAGGGGAGCTGGAAAGAAATTCCACTCATCCATTACCACAGCCCTTATGAACTTGTGCTTGGAAGAAATTCAACCTCCAAGGTATCTTTAGGACCAGGAAAACCTTAGAGTAGGTTTCTTTAGGGAAGGATAACCACATATGCCGTCTTTGGTATTTTATTTTACCTTTGAATGTGTGACAGGAAGTTTTCCCTCTCTCCTCCTCTCAGCTCCCAGCTGTGTGACAAAGCCTGGGAGGCAGACTCCCTGATGGAAACAGCCTTGTGCTAGGGTGTGTAAACCCTTGGGAAAAGTTCACTTCCAGATACATGATCCAGTAGAGAGACGTGTACTTATACTCTGGCCAAGGATTTTCCCCATATCCCAATCTTTTTCTTTTCAACAGGCCACCATGGCTTATGTGCCACCTGGCCTCTCCCAGACTCACCTTTGCTTCACAGCTACTGAACATGTCTGAAAATTTTGGTGAGGAAATCTCTACCCCAAGAGAAAAATAAGAAGAACACCCCACTGTTCCTTTTTTCTCCTGTTTGACTTTGGGACAAAATTAAGCCTTTCAAAATATGTGAGATCCACATGAAGACTCCTTCATGGTGGAGCACAGAGCACAGACAGGGTTCTCCCCTGTTGGAAAGGATCCTCCTCAGATCTACTATTCCAGAGTCATCCCACTGCCCTATTTAGGCTTCATCAAGGGATGTTAGGGGGGAGCACCCAGTCTGCTCTAGATCCTGGCTCTGCTGTCACTGTACTGTACTTATATTAAATCCACTTACTGTAAGCCCTTCTGCATTTGTTTCAAAAAAAGTCTGTCTTTTCATGTACTAAACATGGAATGGAAGATATTTTACTGAAATTAAAAAAAAAAAAAAACCCACACTGTATTTTAGGTTATAGTCATTACTTATACAAAATAAATGATCAAAACTAAGTAACAAACTCACATCTCTCTTTTGAGATTTCTATGCATAAAGAAATTGGGTTATCTACAAACACATTATGGTTTTGAAATGTGTTACTGCATTCTAAATACTTGAATTAAAACAATTTGGTTTGAATTGTACTATTATAGCAGACTCAAAATCCTTTTATCAGAGGTTCTTTTTTTTCCTCCCTTCTTTCTTTTTTTGGTGTTATTAAAGGTTTTCAAGCTTTGTTATTCGAATTAGATAAACACTATGGTAACTAGGAAAGCCAGCATGTTTTAGAAGTCTGCAGTTCTGAATGTTTTCCAAAGAGACAAGGTAGTATCTGTATCCTAATATTCTCTCAATGCACAAAATATAATAAAAGGGAACTATTTCAATAATAATCCTTAAAAACTACAAGGCATAAAAATCCTGGAGATATTGCTTGAGGCACACCTTCAGGATCAAGGTCAGTCCTTATGCCAAAGTAAACACAGAGTGGAGGAATCTTGTTTTTTGTGGAATAGGATACAACTTTTTTAAAGTAAATCCTAAATGTTAAGGAAAAATATTTCACTCACAGGTTTGTGAAGATTCTACCTATGTATGTCCTTTTTTTGTGGACAGGTGGCTTAAACGGCCATTTGAGAAGAATAACATATGTCTTTGCTATCCAAATGAAACAGGAAGTCACTATTAAAATGTTTCTGATTGAAGCTTACTAAGTAAAGATGGCCAAATTTCAAAAACCTTGAAGTCTCAGTTTAGAACTCTGGATATAAGCGTGAAGGCTTCTGAACTGTACAAATGTTTTGGATGTGAAAAATATGGATAGACATCTTGTGAGAATTGCCTGTTTCATTTCAGAATGTGTGTCCTTCAGACTTTTCTTATTTCCTTTTTTGAATCAGAGCCATGTGCATGAGGACATATGGCATTGTGCACTTGCTAATGGTCACAGATCCGTCAGAAGGTGTGTCATAACCATGGCAAAAAAGTGCAAATATGAAAGAAATTAGTTTTCAAGATGCACTAACATCCCCATTGTATTATCTTACTTTAATTAGCATATATCTTAGACATATTGCTTAAAAATAAATCACATTTTTGACTGTCGTGAAGTTAAGCATTGCTGAATTTTTAATTTCACTTTAGTTTATACACACTGTGCATTTTTGCTAAAGCAATTACAGATTCAGAGTCTTGATGTGTTTGCAGCAAATTCTCTGCCTCTAGAAGGATTAACTACAATTTTTAGTAAGTTACTCAGTATTTCTCTACCTCTAATTCCTTTCCATAAACTAAAATACTGTTTCTTGTGGAGAGACTCTTTCATCCATAGGTAGCAAAAAGGCTTCTGCAGAAGTCGCAAATATAACTAGTCTGAGTTTGCAAGTAGGTCAATGGGTCTGCAAACATATGAAATTATTTACTCCACGTTACAGATTAAATGTGAGTCAGTAGAAGAATGAGAGTCTACTATTCTTTTCTGGGAGTCTTTGATCAGCATGTGTTTTAACGTTTTAGTGACTTATTTTATAAATAGCATTTAGGATGAAAAGTTTTCAAACATTTCACATATTTAAGATGCTTGGGACATGACTTCTGTAGGTACTTAGTAAAATGCACTCCTTTGTATCTTCAGTTCTAATTTTTGTCTGCTCTTCTGATTTAAGAGAACTCAAGATGTTACAAACAAATCTAAAAGACAAGAAAAACGCAATTAATGCATACCATCGACACATTAATTTAAGTCATCTTTCCAAGCCTGGCAAAAGTGCAACAATGCAAATGTGTCTAAGCATGGCCCATTTTGGATGATTTCCATCATTCTGCTTGGTCTTCAGTCTATCGGATCATGACACCCAGTTGCTGCTCCAGAAGTGTATGGGTCTTCTAAGGGTCTCATGTCATATCTGACATCCCTGCATAGGACTTCCATATATATTCTGGACTCTTCGCTTAGGCACCTGAGTCACTTCCAGGAACCCTAGGACAAAGACACAGAGAATATTCCAGGATAACATTAAGGTGTCCTTTGTCTGCTTGCAGTCATCAGCTCTGGTCAAAACACTGTTTTCAGCAGTTCAGGTTACTTCCTGAAAGACAAGATGTTTCTTTGTTATGCTGCCTTGTTCGAATCCAGAAGCAGGATTCCTCATCACATCTTCTCCTCAGCAATTATATTTTTGGTCTCCGAATATCATTTTTCCCTAAATATCAAGAATCATAATCACATGAGTCTTTCGGGGATTAGAAATGTCCTTCTTTTGTACTTTGGCACTGGACATAAATGTGGTGGGAGTAATTTCATCCGAAGGATTCTTTAAATTAAAGCACAGTCCCGTTGGGCTATTACTCGATTGCCAATTAGGCGGGACGCTTAGAATATTCTGAAAAAGAAAATAAATCCCGAAAAATAGAAATGGTAGAATTGTCAAGAATTTATGCAAGAAGGCAAAATTCTCTTTGGAAGAAAACCAGATTATCTAGGTAGAGAGTGTTACGATGATGAAACACTTTCAGATGAAAAATTTATTACCTGGATATTATAGAGCATCTGTTAAAGCCAGACATTTTCAAATCATTAACTCTAGAAAATATGCATTTTTTAAAAAGAACTTATGAAAGAACACCTTAGATTATTAAGGCTGTTTTTCTAGGAATTTGGGAATGTTCCCCAAAATGGACATGCTATTGTGTCCATATTTTAGAAAAATAAACAGGGAGACCATAGCAATTACAGGCCCTCTGACCTGACACTGGCCACAGATTAATCACGTACTCAACATGATATGATTTAAAAAAGAATTAGGAAGATTAATAAAACTGATCCTACTGAATATGGATTTACAGAAACTTGCTTTACACATTTTTCCATAAGACATCTTTTACCAAAAAAAAAAAAAAAAGAAAGGAAGGAAAAGAAAAAGCGAAAAATCAAAAACCCAAAACCAACCAAACAAAAACACACACACAAAAGAACAATAACATGGTGGGGGAGAACTTAAGCAGTATAGTGAAGGGTTGTTTTTCTGTTGACCAGATACTACATATCCTAATGAAGAAGTCAAATTAAGAATGAAGTCTAAGTAACCTTCATTAAGCAAACAAAAAATCTTTCTAACTGTTCAGTAAAAATGTGAAATGGGAAATATTATTGATCAGTTCTTATTCCTTCCTACTTAGTCTTTTTATCAGTAATCTGAAACTATTGATAAAATCAGTGATTGATAAAGGATAGGAAAAGTAATCTAAAAAGAAGATGGGTCTCAGATTATTGGGCATGTGGATAGACATGAAATATTGGGGAAAAGATTTTTTGTGAAGGATAATGATGCCTGGCAAACCTACAGAACTTTTTTTGAAGAAATCAAAGCTCATAGGAACAAAGATTTAGTTGATTATTTTTTCTCAAATATCCAAAAGAAGTTCAGAAAAACTAATTTTCAAAGACTTTTTAATGGAAGGTTCATAAGAGTTTTCCTCAAACTTTAAATGATCTTGTGAAAAATCATATTTGGGATTCATGTCATTAGCAAGAAATATCAACTAGAAATGAATGCATAAATGGCTCCAAAGCAGAGCGTGACACCCCCAATAAAAATACTTTGTGACACTGATTCTGCCACATTCTTTCAACTTTCAGGATTTTCCCACTTGTTCAGCTGAAAGGGTTAAACATAAGTGTACAGCTTTTTCCATTAAATCTGCTCAGGCAACAGCTAAGCTGGAATTGTGGAGACCTGTGGCATCTAAATGTTAGTCTATGACAACACAGTCTCTCAGTGGGTCGAACGATGGAATTCCTCAAGGCTGAAGTCAGATATCATTTAACAGAAGTGTAGAAGGAAAAAAAAGGCCTTATAATGGTAACATCAGTATTATTAATATAATATAAATTTTATATATTGTGAAAAAAAAAAATTCTGTGGCTGAAGCATAAAAACTGTCAGAGAACAGATCAAAACATATCTTGCCACAATCTAGGGCTGCAAAATATGCTCAGAAACAGCAATAGAGTATATTTTGAGGTTAGTGGTTTCTGAATGACAGATGAAGCATTCATATTTGTTTATGTACAACTTTTCTTTACTTCCCTCTCCTTTACTTTGCTCTTTCTCTTTCCATATCTGTAGAAAGAAAAGAATCTATTACTTTATGAGAAGATTAATAGTAGAGTTTATTCAACAAGGTTAGAGGGTGTAGATTTTGTTTGGCTTACTCATCATGCATTGACACTAGAGAAGGATGAAACCTGCTGAAATATGTAGCATTAGATTTTATGAACACAAGGCCTTAAGAAGCTAAACTATTACTCATTCTAAGATATTCCATACTCATAAATTACCCAGTGATCATTTGTAGTCTTGCTTTTGTGTAAGCATTGCAAGAATGTTTACAAAATGCATCTAATGTGAGCAGTAGAATTACTGTATGATAAACCAGTTAATAAAGAAACATATAAATTAAAGGCTTTACTTGAGGATATTCTTCATTTTAAAATAATTGAACACACAATAATTATACAAAAATTCTTTTTAGGGGTAAGCATGTTTAGTACTTGTTTTTTCTTCGGGAGGGTGTTTGAGATATCCCTTGTTCATGTTGAATAAAGCTGCACAGGAGCACATCTCACAAATTAAAAATGCTGGGGTTTGCAGGGAGCATAGTTCAGTATGTTGTTCAAACAGCCTGAGGCACTAACTGGACTCCATTAGTCTTTATCAAGCTTAGTATCCTTTGTCACAACTGCTGCCTAAAAAGATGTGACAGTCTTTGTCATGGTACAGAATAGTGGATGGGGTACATAGCAAACCGGTGGAGGAAGTCAGGGTTGAACTAAACGTGCAAGAGACTGATAGTATTAAACTCTATAATTCTCTCGGTCTGCAATGTCCCTCCAGAGGTTATTCTACTCACTTCCCCTGATATACCAGCTCCAGCAGCTTTTAAGACAAGATGTGGAGTTTCCAAATCTTTTCCGAGATTCCAAGACCTTTTCAAGTCAGCTTTCATACCCAAAAAATATTGCTTAGCCTTTTCACTTCCATGCATATTTTCAGAAAAGCGTCCCTTCCCACTAACTGTTTCAAAACTTTTGGTTGTCTGCCACAGCACAGTGCCCCAAGACAGCATTTGTAGCCGGCCCATAAAAATTGATTCATTCTGGAAAAGAACAAAAAGGGCCAATTAAAGGATCCCCTGACTCTGCTCACCTGTTTGTTCAGGAAAAAGTCTTGGCCAGAAAATATTTCATCCTTCCCCTCTAGCAGCCAGGGCTTATACTTGTTTTCTGTCATTTGTTGTGTGAGCTGAGTGAGCTCTGCCCACAGCCAGACAGGAGAAGTCAGCTACATGGGTACCCTGCTCTGCATCACAGACTGAGAGATTCGACACTGCAAGCACACTGGGTCAACGATACCCAGTTTGCTTAGCAGCAGTACAATTCACATATAATTTCTGTACTGCAATTTCTATGCATCTGCTTTATTTTCATGTCTCCAGTTTAGAGAGAGGCCACATGGCAAGGTTCTACTGACTTCTGCTTTCACCATTATAAAACCTTTTACCCTTACAGGGACTGGAGTAAACACAGATTAGAAAACCCCATTTCATATTTAAACGCTCTATTTCCAGCAATCTCCTAGCAACTTCTTGTTTTGACCTTTGCACATATTTTTGCAGACTGAAGATGGGAGGGGGCCAATCTGAGACAGGTGTAGGGAGACTGAGTTATAAAGAGTTATGTTCAGAGAGGAAGTAGACTTAACTCTTAATTTTCAAACATCCTATTTTTTTGTAAAAGCAGAGAAATAGGCTTTAAAAAAAACCTCATGATGTTAATTAGTTGAGCGGCAGTGGGGTTCCACTTTTAAAGGGAGTTAGCAATATGGTTCTTAATCCTCTGTTTTGTAAAGAGTTTTTTGTATAAGTAAATGTCCTGATATTATTACAAGCCTCCAGATGATATTTTGGAAATTGCTGAACAACAAGGTCTCGTACAAATAAGCACGGAGCAAACAGAGGCCTGGTTATAAGGGGAGTGAGACGAAGGGCAGGGTGCAGCCTGGCTTTGGCACCATGAGGGCAGGAATACTCACTGCAAGGGGCAGTGTGAACAAAAGAGGGTGGGCTCAGTACCCTCAGCCACCTCCATAAATTCACCCTTGCCAGCTGTAGTCTGAGAACCAAAGGCTCATAACTGAAGAACCAAGCCATGGCTTTGCTTGTACAAATTGCATCCAGAGAACTGCTTACACACACACATGAGTTTCATAATATGCCTACCAGCAGATCTAGATCTGTTCCAGGTTAAAAACACATGCTAATGTATTATTCCTCGGAAGTGATTTCCTTAGCTGCCTTAGAGAAATGGGACCTGAAGGGCCGAGCAGAGGGGAGTTCCCCTGCTGGAAAATATGCCCCTTTCCAGGTGTGCACATGAACTAGCGGAAGGACAACTTCAGCTTATGAATACGCTGTGCTTCAGGCATCTGCTGGGGTTACTACCACTAGCTCTTTCAGATCTGCTTCCAATACCCCGGGTAGTACTTAAAGAGTAAAGAGAATATTCCAATCAGCTGCCACAGACAGCCACAGACAGTATTTTTTGCAGCCAGAAGAATTTTAAGACAGTTAGTTCTGCCAGGTTAAATTAAAGAAGGCATGTCATCAGTAGAAAGCAGTGCTTTGTATAGGTATGATATGGTATAAACTCCCCACAGCGTAACAGGGTCGGCTGTAAGCATGGTGAAGTAGGCAGTTCCTGGAGGCAGCAAGTAGTCCTGGGCATTCTGTCTACCTTCCCCTTCCCTGGTGAGCCTGTACTGCTGAGGGATGCTATTTCATATGCAAGTAAGGCATTCCGTGCCATAGGAGCAGTTTGCCCGAAGAAGACAACCTATTTGGGCAGGAGCAAAACACAAAATGAAACAAAACAAAATGAAATAAAACAACACTTTGACTCTCCAGGGTTTTCCTCTTGGCTCTTCATTTAATTCTGCTCTTTCCCCCTCCCCGTCTCACTTTCACTGCAAGAGTTCCCACCCTTCTCCTGGCCCTTGCATCTCAAAAAATTTCAGTTTTCTCTGCAGCCATTGAGAATCTCTGAACCATTGAGAATCTCTGAGACAGCTTCTACCCAAAGGAGAGTTTTCCCTCTTGCCTTCATGCCTTCTTTTACCTGAACTCTACTAACTGGGCACTAGTGCCCTTCCTGTTTGGACTCATAATATGGCAAAAATATTTTGCTATCCTGAATCCTGCCCTGAGACTGCTTTTCTGTTTAGCCAGTGGTTCACTGCTGTCACTACAGACCTTAAGGGAATGTAAGTGTGAAAAAGGCCAGGATCCATAGGCCATCCTCTCCTCCTGTTAAGTTCTCCTGGAAGCACAAGCTTCCATAAATATATGCAATATTTGGTACAAGTCTTGGACATTACAAGGCTGATGTTGTGACTGAAGCAGATTTTTTGCTACACCTCTTTGATCAGTTGTCCTTGATGCCATATGTGACTGCGTGAAGTAAAACACCTGGGACAAGACGGAGAATATTTGCATGGAAATGCAATGGACTTTTCATTTGTCAAATTTTGTTATAGTGGGAGGATGACGGAACTGGTTGGGCATTCACAAATTCTTATTCAAACACATTCAGTAGTCAGGTGGCTCTGGATAGCACAGTCCGAGTGGTCTGCCCAGCTTGGTCATCACATTTCCTGGCAAAGACATTCTTGCTGTCACAAATTATGATAAGTTATTGTCTATTTATTTTCTGTCTTTCAGGAATGAAAATATTCAACCTAGACAAGGCGTAACATATGATAAACTGTGCAGTTATGGAAGTTTATTACCCCTTGCTATTAATGAGTGGGATGGGCAAAATTCCTTATATCAGAACATCCGCCTCTGAAATACAAAGTAACCACAACACATGATCTGTCAAAAACTATCATGATGATAAACAAGAGGGTGAGCTCCAAAATAAATAAATAAACACTGCCAGAGAAATTATTTGCATATTTTTCTCTCTCCCCAACCAGTGCTTGAAAAATGTCCTCATTCAATGTGCTTGCTCATCCACGCAGCTGCCAGCTGTGCCTCCTTCCTTCAGCAGTAGTCACATGTTAAATGGTTTTTAATACCGAGTCCATACTGCTGCAGAAACCTAAGCTATGCAATACGGCTCTCTCCAGCCCCTTAGATTTTGTGTGGAATTACGATTTCAGTGCTGCAACAAAAATTTGACATTCACTTGAAGACTGTGGCATGCAGGAAACCAAGACAGACAGAGTACAAGCAAAAATGTCCAGACACTAAGAGACATCTCCAGAAACCCTCATGTAATTAACATAAATCTAGGCTGCCAAAAGTACTAACAGCACTTGAAGCAGCTTTGAAATCCCAAATGCATGACTTCTAAATTTAGAGCTCTGTTCTTACTATATTCTGTTATGCACATGTTTAGATTTCTGTTGATTGTTTGCAGAAGAAAAGGAATGTAAAGGTTACTTGTTTAGAGAGAAACCATGGCCTACAACCGTGACTCAGTGTTGGGGGATGGAGAAAAACTACCTTACCCATGCAGGAATTCAGAGTGGCATTATGATTCACAACGAGCTCAGAACTGAGGCAGCTGCTGTGCTCTTAGAGGTGTTTGCCAGCACAGGCGGTCCACCCCATGCGCTGTGCTCTGCCTCTTGCAGATGCTAAAAGAAATGGTAGATCCGCACAGCTGCTACACTCCCCAAGTGTGACATCCTGAGTATAACTGTTCCCTGTGTGGATGGCACAGATATGGGAGAGAAAATTAGAGCACAGTGTAGGGAAACTGAAGATGGGTGCAACAGGCGCTGAGTAGAAATGCAGACTTCAAAGATGGAGGAAGAAGGTAAGGACCAACATGGATTTTTTTTCTTTTTCAGAACCATCACCATTCCAAAGCTGGTACTCAATAGACAGACGGGTGTTTCACACCCCCTTTAACATGTCACAGACAGCTAGATTTGGCTACAATTCAGCTGTTCAGCACCACCTAATTATCCACAACGTCTGAATTTTTGATCTGTATATTTGTTACAGGGCTTCCACTTCAGCCACCCCTCCTCGGACATTTCTCCTATGGGCTTCTAAGGCACGTCTGAGCCATTGCATAGCTGAGAGAACAAACACATATCCTATTTCTACGGAGGTTTTTTAGTAGTATTATTTATTTATAACCTGTATGGAAGGAGATCAATAAAATATTATAGTTTTTAGCTACTTTCTAAAATGTAAAACTTTCATATTTCCTGTTTCTGGACTTAGGTATATCTTCATGAAAGTGAAACTACTTTAATGTGTGCTTCTACATGTGCTTCTATAATAATGAGACCATTTTACTTCGTGATTATACGAGCTTTTATGCCATTATGAACCCTGAGATATTTTTTAACCTAATTATTCCTTTGTAGTTCTATTAACTCAATGAAATATAATTTGATGGGAAAATGGGATAGCAATTATTTATTGGTCAATATCATTAAGTTTCTCCTTTTTCTCCATTTCTTGTAGCAATTCTGTAAAAAATGCCTCCTTTTCCCAGGAACCTGAAAACTATGTTTTCTAAAGTTTAAGGTCTCTTTATACCACTATATATTCTTTTCTTTGTAAATAATTTTACCAGTAGTCTAAAGAAAAGAGCATGTACTCAGTGGAGTATGCAAATACTATGGACAGAGACAGATTGCATGATTCTGATGGATACCACCTCAGTTGTGGATGGAATAATCTCTAGGTAAAGTATTAGGTTGCTGTTAATGTAACCATGAAGGCAGAGGGTGGTAACAGGATAATCCTAGCAGATATCCTCAAGTGTTGAAACCAGTTTTACGGTAGCCTCACAAAATAATGTAAGCAAAAGGGGTCAGAAAGGAACACATTTTTAACCATTTGTGTATTAGTGAGTGGGGCCTAGGTAATAAAAAATAGCAGACAGAGATGCTTTTGCCAGAGAAGAAATATTCTGTATTTGGTACTGGAAATATGGTAAGACAGTTGTCATGACTGAAATAGCCTTTCGAACTTCCAGCTTGTCCCATAAGTATAAAATGGGGGGAAAGGGCACAGACAGGGTCTTCACATCAAACACTTTCTTAGTTGTTTCTGAAAAGTCACAATGGGAGAGAAATATTATGCATGAAACATCTACATAGAAAAAAAGAACTGAAAAAAATCTACTGGCCAGTCTGTAGAATCCACAATACAAAACCTACTCACGGTAGATAATAGCCTCTACTGTTCTTTAACATCTGTCCTTAATGTGTAACAAAGTTAAAAATTTTAATAGCCATGACTTCATTCTGGAACAAGCTTGCTCATCATCTCATGCATCAAAAAATTTGCCAGCATTTCTAAAAATAATAAATGTTAATATCTTTTTGCAGAAACTCTTGAGATCAAAAAAGATAACTCAGTTTTGGATCTTATTTAAATTAACTAGAAGTTAATTGCTAACATAAAACAAACTGTTTTCTAGGTATAGATATCATGATCTGATTGCATTTACCTTGTGCAGACTGAACATATGACCAAATTATTAGCTCGTGCATATATATATATACATACATATATATAGTTTTTGTTGGCTATTTTTTGTATATTTTACAATGAAACAGTCACTGCAACCACATATTTAAAGTGGTAAGTATTTGTGAAATATGGCACCTGTCAAAAAATAAAATCCTGGATACCCACAAGCCTGGTTCACAAGTAAAACAGATTTTACAGAGCAAGAAGATATCCTAGTTAAAAGAAGATTGAAAACAAAATAGAATATAAAATATTAATACAAAACCTGAGCAAATAACAAAGCATTATAAACCATAAGTTAAAATAGACTCAACCTGAAGAAAGGACTGCATGTCCAAAAGCTTGTCTGGTTTATTTTTTTCAGTTGCTTCTACTAATTTAGTAAAAACATCCCCTTTCCTTGTAAAATTTGCACTAAATGTATCTTCTCATAACCGTGAGTACAACAAAAAAAATTATCAAAAAGAATTTAAATGTAGAGGACCAAGAAAATCTCTAGGTTATGTTGCTTATTCTAGGTTACAAACAGTAGCTAGGTGTGTATTTTCCACAGAGATTTTTTGGGTGTGTCATTTTAACAAAACACTACACCAATCATGTTCAATAAAGTGCCAGGGACTGAGTTTATCACCTTCAGAGGATGGCACGAGGAAATATGTGCTAAGATGGTATCATTTTAAACTAACATAGCTTATGAAAATATTTTACAGGCAAAAGCTGTATAGAAACAAATCATACTTTCAAGCAACCACCATTATGTTTTGTAAATTCACAAAAAAATGAGGATTTCTCAATTTATTAAAAAATTTCCTGAGCCAATACAATTCTGACAAAAGATCACTCAACTTCATTTAACTAAAAGATTTTAAATTTAGGATACTATTTACAGATAAGCTTGGGTAAAATATTGTGACCAGCCAACCATTTTTGTCAGGATTGCAAGTCTAATCAATGTGTGCTAACATAATAAATCTGGATTTCTCCAAAACACAGGACACTTTAAAATTGACAGACTACACAGATCAGGTTAAAATTAGCTCACTGAAAGATCTCAGAGTAGACATTCCTGTTCTTTAGGGAATTTTTTCTAGCTGTGTTATTTTATACATGTTCCAGTCATCTAAAAGATGGTGTAAAAACCTTTGTCAATAAGTTCTGCAGATAACTCAAAAATTAGTGAGATAGATAACAGAGAGGATCATCAAGAATTATGCAAATAATCTGCTTAAAATGTCATCGCCCCACCCCAAATTTATTTGTTAATATTAATATTTTACCAAGTAATACACTTGGAAATAAAGAATGAAAATTGTGCCTATGCACTGAGAGGTTCTGCTTTAGAAAACAATGGCAAAAGATCAATTTAAAGATACTGTGGTTAAGCACCTCAATTACCAGTGCAAGTGTATGGAAAAAAATAAAAACAGACTTGACATGATCCACAGTCTTATAAAACGAGAATAATTGAGTGGAAGCAGAGAGGTGGTCTTGTCTCCACACACTGTCTTAGCTGTCAAGCACTGGCTGTGAGACTAGTTAAACAGGACTCTAACCAAAAAGCTGGGCTGCCTGGTCCCTCCACACAGACTGTGGGTAGAGATAGCCTGTGACAGGGGACACCCAACACACAAAGCTGAGCTGAGCTGCTGTGGGTCATCTCACACCAGCCTCTGACCAGGCAGTGATTTAATGAGGTTTTGCTTTCCTCGTTGTGATAGCGTGAGGAGCATCGGTGGAGAAATCCCCTCCAGTCAATGGTGCCATGGCCTTCATCTCTCCTGTGAAATGCAGCTTAGCATCCCTAAACACTGAAAAGTTTAAATCTAAATAGTTTGCCTGTAGAGGAAATTTATTAGAGGGATCTGAGCCATGTCTGGCATTGACAGTTTGGGTCCTGGAGAGAGTAGAGCTGGGAGCTGCCGCGCCTGGACTCCGTTAGCTGTAGCGCTTTCAGCACTGCTCCCAGTCTAAAGCAGCTTTATTGCTTCCTGTGGCTGAGCTAATTTGTTCAGAGGTAGCGTGTGTATCTCTGCATGGCACTGCACCGTGTCATGTGCATATACCTTTCATGGGCTGTAATGCATGGGATGTCAGGCTAAGATGATCTAATAATCCTTTCTGGCCCTAAACCGCATGAAACCATCATCAGTCAGTTCCATTAATCTTCCATGAAGGAAAATAAGACACCTGAACATAGCAAGACAGTGAGGTACAGCAGTAAAAATGTTGAAAATGTTTCTCAACTTCACCCTGCTCTCTCTCTAATTCTGCCATAAATTACTGGCACAAGTCCATACAGACACTGAGATACTCTCAGACTGTATCAGGTTGCTCCAGAGGACTTGAACTTGGGCTTGCTACCAAGGTAGTAGCAACTAGCACATTTTGGGGGGAGGATAAGAAAGAGATGATTGTACACAAAAAAGTCCAAAGTGGTTATCAAAGCCCCTGTGCGGTTGCACAAGTTTTTTTAGGCAGTCCATAGGCACACCATGTTAGACACTGATGGCCATGCGGCCCTTGCTATCTTCGTTAGCCTGAAAGAGAAACCAACAGTCTTGGATTAAGTCTCTCTGCTTTCATGTCCTGTGTAAAATGCAATGAGCAAATTGCAATCTGGAAATGGGTAAAAGCTTCGGATCAAAAAATTACGATGGAACTTAGCCAGTTTGTGCAGAAGTTACCATAACACAGTCTCACTGCTCCATACACAGGAAACAAACAGCTGGAGGGCCTAAGCATTCACATGATGAGGGTTTGAGAGAACCAAGCCTGGGAGATGTGCTGATTTTCTCTTCTGGCATGTGAAAAGGTTTATTTTGGACAGCATCTGTTTTACTTTTTGTTCTCCGTTCCTTTAAAAAGGGAGTGACTAGGTCAGATGGACCCCCTGGAGGGAGCAGATTCCTCCTTTCCCTGGAGAGCAGATGAGCATGCTTGGGACTGGGTAGGAGGAGGAGGATAGGAGGAGCTCCCAGGCTTCTTCAGGGCCTAGTGGGGAGAAGAGAAGAGAAGAGAATGAGAGCCCTAGCGAGGAGATGGGAGCCTGCTGTTCAGGAGAGGTTCATGAAAGGAGCGGGGAACATATGCACAGCCAGGCTCCCTTGGCAACAGGAAGAAAACTTCCTAGGGATCTGAGAGGACTGCACAGAGCTTGTTACAACCCAGAAACTTACTCAATTGACTGAAACCAAACCTGGAAACAAGTACACACCTAACACCACACGGGGAGAAGAGTGGAGTTGTTTATAAACTTTTCTTCTTTTATATATATGTATGTTTAATCCTCACAGAGAGCAAAACTCTTTCTTTATTTATGAAGTTAAATGTTCTAATTTATATTCTGTACAAATTTTCTTTGTGCATTTAAAAGACCCTTTGGTCTCTTCAGGTTGCTTGCAGGAAGGAAAAAAAGGTCTAGATCATCATCAAAGCTCTGTCTGTCTTCTCACAAGGTGTGGAACCCGAAGTGACCAACCCTAGTCTTGCTCCTCAGCACTAGAGATATGTGAATGATAGAAAAACTGTGAAATAGTTATTAAATTTAATCTGTGACATTAAACAACCTCTAAAATGTGTATGAAAAAATGAGAAAAATATTTTAGTTAACTTCTTAATAATTCTTCTTTTAGTTTCAATAAGTTAAATAGGGAGAAAAATGGATTCTGGTTCATTGGTCGTTCAGGGCAAGGAAAAAAAAAAGGAAAGTGTTTCTTTTTGATCAAATTGAAAACTATTTTCTGTTTTATAATTCCATGAAACATTACAAAGGTGATGCAACCCAAAATATTTTATGTGGCTTCAAAAACCTTTTAAAACTGTTTTTCTCAAAAAAAAAATGAAAGGGAATTTCAAAATGGAATGTTATTTCAAATTAAATAATTGAAAGGCTTGACTTAAAAAATTTCAAAAGGAAATATTTGATTCTTTAAAAAAATTACAAGGTTCTTTTCAAAGTGAAGCACTCAACAAAATTAACACAATTTTCCAAAAATTTTTGCTATATCTCTGCTTCCATTGAAAAAAAAATCAGTTGAAATTTTTCACAAAGAAGCAAACATTAAGAGCCAAAAGACATGTAAGCACTGAACATTTTCTGGCCATACAGACCAGAAGTGCTCCCAAAGAGTTTGTTTAGTCATAACCAGAATAGTCTACCAGAAACCAAGATCTGCGAAGAATAAAATTGGAAACAGATATGTCATGAATGGTTTTTGTTGCTTTTTATTATTTTGCATTTTCTTTTACATTCCTTCTCTTCTCCTTTTGCCCAGTCCTTCTCAGATGCCTGTGTACCAGACACTCCAGGACAAAACATCCTGTGATCTCTACACAAATACATCCCCAGAATAATTATGGGTCAAAGACTCTCCTGGCACAAATTGTCTCCCTACTCATAAATTTGATTATGTTAGCTGGGGATCTCACCTGATCAATTCAGGTACAGTGATTTTAAAAGCTTGTTTTATAGAGAGCCTCAACATATTTCAGCAGTTTTTATTCCGTAGATTTTTATGGGCATGATGAAAGTTTCCTCTTTGGAATTTAGAGAGGAAACAAATCCAGAGTCATTATCACCAGTGGATTTCAATTATTAAGGAAACATAATTATTTTGAGAACAAGATGAAGGACATGCCACACTCCCTTTGTAGACTGAGGACTCTCTTGAATAAGAGGAAGATCCGAGAGGTTAAGCAGAAAAGGAAAACTCATGACCTTCAGGAAAAACAGAGCCTACGGGGTATTTTCACGCATTCCCAGACCTCCCAGAAATGTACAAGCCCATCAAACTGTTCTGGAGGAGGAGCGCCTTGAGCTAATGCTGACCCGAAATGCTGAGCCATATGTCCTGGTGTTGTGCCATACAGACGCCTCACTTCAACTGTCAGCTGAGTTTATCAGTTTTAGTATCACACCTCAGGAACAAAGTTACTTTGCTTTTGAATCTACACAGGCTCCCAAACTACCAGGTAAGCACGATTCTAGGTCACAGGAAAAAATGCTGTGTGAGTGTGTCAACATGGGTTAGGTTTATGCTGTCCCTATTTAGTAATGCTGGATGAATATGGATCACAGCAGGTACCAGGATGCTGGAAAAGAAACCAGGTTAAATCAGTTTGATGTCCCTGGGATAAAAAGTATCTGCTCTGTTCCTAATTGACTGAGTCCTCTGGTTCAGATGAATTCATATGGGGGACTTCTGTTTTTTCTAGTGTTTCTCTGGAGGGTGAATCTTCTTTTTGTTAAATCACTACTATCTTCCTCTTTTTTTTTTTTTTTTTTTCAATGTGAAAAACAGAATTCACTGGAAAGCTCTGTCACTCTCCTTCTTTTCTTCTCTCTCTTTCCCTTCTTCTCTTTCTCATTTTGACCTTTTGAATGCTTTTTAACATCGCAGGAATACCAAGTTTGGTCTTTGTAATTTTTTTTTTCCAGGAGGAGCTCTGGGAAGTCTTGTGTTTTGGGTGTTCTGGCACTGCTGTATAAAGAATGAGGATCTTGAACAAAGACTTTCTTTGCCCAAAATTGCAATTAGTTGCTGAAGCTGTTAACAAAAGCAGAGGCAGATGAACAAAATTATTCTAGACACTGAAAGGCTTGTACGATGACAGACTGAAGAGATAGAAACTGTTTAGGAAAAAAAGCCTAGGTAATTTTTGTTCAGAAGAACAATCAGATTATTAAAGTAATAAAAATTAGGTACAAATAATAGTAGCACAATTACTATGTCAGAGTGTTGCACCTTTATACGGAATACTTTGCTCTTGGCTAAGGTACCATCACAACGGTGAAGTGGATTTTGAAAATTATCCTAAGTTTTTCAGCTCTTGTTCTCACACTGAGAACAGCAAGAATTCATGAGTGGATAGACCTGTTGATAAGAAAGTCCTGTTTACTGAACATCTATTTACTGAACCTAGCTATTTCATGAGATTTACAGGATGAACTCTGTCATCTTTTGTGAAAGTCCAAATAAATCATGTCTTCCAATCTCCTTGTATTCACTCTCTTGTTATCACACCCAATAATTAATGTGAACAAAGAATGTGAATATTTTACAGAGGCACAGATTTCTTTTACAGAAGCCGTGGTGATCTGTCTCCATCACATTATTTTCAGCTAGGTCTTTTATAATTCTGTTTTAATTAGCATTTTAACCAACTTTCTTGGTGCTAAAGTAAGAATTCTCAGCCCTGAATTTCCCAGAATAACCTTTACAGTAAAATACCATTTGCAACATAGCTGTTCTCTGAGAGAGCAACTATTTGAAATAACTTTGAAATTGTATTTGAAGCCCAGAAGTCCTCTTGAAGCAACGCCAAAATACCCCCTAAAATCAAGGCCAAGCTGGTGGTGCGGCTTCTTCAGACAGATCTTAACCACAGGAATTTACCCCTTGTAGTATTTTGTTTCTGACCTGTCATCATACCAGCTTCCCCAGCCAGCTGATTCAAATGGCAGTCCTGTGATCCCCTACATGTGTCCATGGGCAGCATGCCCATCAGACCAGTGTCCACAGCCCTAATCCCTGTACAGCACTTGGGTCTACACAGTGGAGGAAGTGCCCTCCAGAGTGCAGCCTGCAGGCTTGAACCCTTGGTCACCCAGGCTGGATGGTGATCATCACAGTTACCTTCATACTCCCACAAGAAATTAATTTAGTCAAATGGAAATGGAGTATGAGCTGAGACAGGGTTTGTCCTGATATGCTTACCTGGAATCCCTCTTGCTGGTCCAGAGAGCACACGTTCCTGATTTTTAAAGTGTGCTCTGTTTTTGTATTGGTTTTCAGCTTTATGACAAAATTTGATGTGAATTTTATATTTTATATACAGCTCCTATATACAGGATGAAGCACGGCATGCACTAATGCTTGACACTATTTATTATTACATGTATCTTATTTGATAGAACATTTTATATTAGTCTGATGAAATCTAGAACATATATTACACAGAATGACTTGCATAGTAGAAAAGGAATTTTTAATTGTGGAACTCATTAAAAACATAATGTTTAAAAGTATGGAATTTTCAAGTGTATGAGCCAAAGCAACAATCTACCTTCTTGAAGTTGTGGATGTCCTATCCCTGTAAGTGTTCAAGACCAGATTGGATGAGGCTTTAAGCAGCCTGGTTTAGTGGAAGGTGTCCCTTCCTACTGTGGCAGAGGGCTTGGAACTAGACGATCTTTAAGGTCCCTTTCAACCCAAACCATTCTATGATTCTCTTGATGTGCAATCCAAACTTTGGTCCCTCAGCTGAATTTCCTCTTCTGTCAATGTTGCCCCCCAGGAATGTTTTAAAGAACCAAAAAAGATCAAGTGATCAGCTCCAAAGTACCCTAAATAAATACTTTTAATGAGTATTGCCATAAATATCAATAATTGAATATGAAAAATATAATAAAATAATGAAAAACAAATGCTGCATGAAGGAAGTAATTCTTAATCCATTTTTAAGTAAAAGTAGTGAGGAGAACAGCCTTATTGCTGATGCTTTGCTGGGCTTTACCAAATTTTCTTCTCCTACCAGGCTAAATGATGAGGAAGTCAGGTCTGAGTGTAATTACAGCTACGATGTTTACTTGATGACATCCTACAGTGAAGTAGTTAACACCCTGTCCTCTTTGGTATAGAACGAATCTATACCCATGCAAAAGAGAAGTCTTTTTGCCTCTTTGAGAGGAAACAGCAAACTGCCAGCAAGAGCAATAACACAAGATGCATGCACAGTGGATTGGGGAGAATTCTCTTATTTGCTTCATCTCGTGGCTCGTTCTTTGTAAAGTTTCACATTGTGTCGCCCAGTGGTCACTTGGATTAGTACTGCTGCACATTTGGTCCTGCCTCTTGGCTGGAAAAGTCAATTGCTTCCACAGCCTTTAACCTCTTAACTTTCTCTTTGATTCTTCTGTGCCTGTCATCCTTTTTATGACTTAACTGAAAGTCTTCAGTTGAAAAACGTAATTTCTATTTCTGAACTTACTAAAAGATCTGTAAAAGTCTGTTAGCATTAATACCTCCTCACCAGTATTTGTATATGTGCATCCTATTTTCTGGGAAGGTTAGGAGCTGTCCTTTCAACTGTGCATTTGTCCTGAATCTGGAAGTATGGAGTCTCTTGATCTCATACATAATATGAAAGACTAATCTTGAATATCGATAAAAGCATTATTTACTTCTTTTTGAAAAAAAACCACAAAACTTCACTGAGTTTTCCTGTGAATGGTGTTGTGAGTCTGAAAACTAAGCAGCTACCATGACTTCCATGTTCCTTTGACCAAACAAGGACACTAATGACAAACAAGGACACTAAAAACACTAAGCAGGGATTTTAAAAAAAGTAAATCTGGTAGACAGTACGTGGCAAACTAAAGTGGAAAAGGGAGAAAGCAAAAGACTAGTAAAAGACTAGTTCTGAGTAAAAGTCACATATCAGTTTCAAGTGTTAGTGGGCTAACAATTATTTTAAGCAATATTTAAGCAACTTATCTTAAGAGAGCTGAAAGAGACCATTCCATTAATCAGGTAAAACCAGAACAAGTGAAAAATAAAAAGACCACAGCATATTAAATGTACTGTTTCTTCTTTCAGTTGCATATTTAAAACAAGCATATTTACAGGGAAAAAATTCCTTTATATCCTGTACTTTGGACAAGGATTAGAATTAATGTGTCTTCCCTTTATACATTTTTTTTAATCAAGTTCATGGAAATATTTTTAGTGGATAGAGCTCATAAATCTGATAAGGTTCATAAATTCAACTGGAGCACAAGAGGTGTTAGAAACAAAACAAAACAAAATGAAAAAGAAATTAACTCATTTGCAAATGCGTATATTGTATTAACTGGTTTGTACAAAGCCAAAGACCTATTATACATTCTTAAAAGAACAGTGCTGAACAATTTCTTAAAACAGCATGTTTACAGAATTAAGATTTGTTAGTTTATAAGGAAATCTCGCCAACCTATAGTGAAGGATATTTTATATGTCTGACTATTGACTGGAGTTCAAACAACAAGAAACAGCTCATAAAGTTCTTCCGGTGAGATTATTCCCTTTGAAGGTCACAAAGGCAAGTCCACCATTGCCAAGTCATGATGCATCTGGCACAACATCACTTTCTAGAAAATCTCAACTAAGTGATGGTAAAGGAGTTGCTGCAGGGGACGCAAAGCATGAGAGAAAGGGAGAAACTTTTGGGTTACTTTTGTTTTGAGACTCTAACAGCTTTAAAAAACTGAAAGACCAGAACATTGTAAACGTGATGATCCCAGGACAGAATTATTTGAGAAAATACGTCATAGTGGAAGCTGCTGCTTAATTATTTGGGCTTTTTTCTTCCCATCCTTATCACTTCCTTTCTTTCATGTACATGGACTCCACCAAATGGACCCCAGATGAAAAAATCTGCTGGTATATCTGTATACAAAATAAAATTTAAACTTTGTGTACCTCTGATGTTTAAGATAATGACATCACATAATTCACAATAAAATTCAAAAGTCCGTGTTCAAAAGTGCAGAGGAGGCACAACCTCCTAAGACTTCACTAATTCACGATTGGGGAACATCTGAGCAAAGAAAAAAGGATCATTTCACTATTTCCCTTTTAATGATGCATTAGAAGGTCATGTGTTTTAAGTCTGGGCTGCATAAAGCAGAATTCATTGCCTCTTGAAAAGCATGAAGAGATTTGTTCTTTTAAATTTCTGGAATCTGCACTTTAAAATAAAATGTCTTTCTGAAAACTGAAGAAAATCTGTTGATTAGTTTGTACTGGCATTAGTTTAATTAGATATTTTAGAAGACCTCAGTCTTTTTTTTTTCACAGCTGTCTTACTACAAGCAAAACAATACAATCTATCCAAACCTTCCCTAGAGTGAAGATTCAGCCTGTACACAGTATTTTAGCTACAAGATCCCACTCTTGTGCTGAGCATGGCCAAACACACAACAAAGTCAACAGCTCATATAATTCTTAAAGTCATACTGATATTAGAAGGAATGAAAGCACGACTATTTTCATGAATTTTCATTCTGTGCCCCTTATGATGGAAATGGGTCAGAAATACGAGAAGAAATGTGTTCGTGTTTAGACTTCTCGTTGATAAAATTGTGACCAGCCTTTCTGAGAAAAAAGTAACGTAAAATCTGCACAGTTCTAGGTTGAAAAGTTGAGGCCAGATGGTCTGTCTGCCTTTCTTTTACGTGATGTGAGGGAAGGCTGTAAACTTGGTTCAACTGGCAGTGTACTCCAGTATTGCTACAAAGCCAAGAAAAGCAGTGAGACCACATGAGTAAATGTAGATAGCATTTTAAAATTAATTAGAAATAACAATAGGTGGTTTTTCGCTTGAACAATATTCAAAGAAATATTTGGGGGTTTCTCATTTAACTTTTATATATAGGGACTAATACTATAAAGAACATCCCCCCCACCCCCCCCAATTCAAAGATTCTAACTCAGAATAAAGTTTGAAAGTAAAGAATAAAGAAAAAAAAAAAGAAAAAATATTTTAAAGTTATTCTTTAATTAAATGCAAGGAACACTGGGAGTTCAATAATGACTTAAGGGAAATACCAACTTAAATTTTGCTAAAATAAAAACTTCAATTGCCCTTGACTCTGCCCGTTAATGGAAAAAAATTTCAAAATTATCATAAATCTACTTATATGTTTGTGAATTATGCACTAGTTTTAAATAGTTTTTGTTTTAATATGTCGTGGTATTGCTAAGTACATGAAGATGTAATAGTTTTCCTGACTATGATAACAGGTTTTCTGTCCTTTCTTTCTGACTACTTTTGGAAATGCTCCATCAACCTCGAAATGCTTTAACATACAATGGGAATAATTTATTGTTCTGTGAAAGGAAACTGCCTAGTTTTAAATGGATATAAAGAGGTCTCATTGTTCAGGAAGGCTATTTAAAGAAGAGAGTAGGACTTTCTCTTCTGGGAGTGTGGGTAGGCTTGATCTAGAAATGTGTTTGTGGGTCTACAAATGAAGGATGCACGTAGACGTGTACACACATGGAGGTGAATGTATGTGTGAATGAATGAGAGAAAAGCACAAAGCAGGTGAGCAGGTGCTCTCTAGTGTTAAAAGCGGTGATCAAACAGATGATGGCAACAAGAACGAGAAAGGCAGACTGACTTCAAAACTGCCGAAAACAATTTCAACTCTGGCAGAAGTATGAGGAAGAGCCAGTAGGAGAACTACATTAATTCACAACTACTCCGAGTGAAGCACTCCCAGGAACGTGCCTACCAGAGTGCCCAAACCTACTTTTTGACTATCTCCGTGCCAAAGAATCCATTTTAACATAAGCCCTTAAAATAAAGCGACTATCCAGTTAAATCGTCCCACTTTTCCTGTGCTCTGTCCATCACCCACTTCACAAGTGCACCAGGCGCTGAAGGCACTCAGCCTTCCGCTAGCGCTGGAGCAGCCTTCCCGAGGCGCGTTGGCCCAGTAGGAAATGCAGAGGCAAAGACGTGGAACTGCCTGCCTGCCTCCTGCGGGGCCGGGGATGGAGAATGGGGGATGGGGAGCGCTCCTTTCCCCGGCAGCAGGCGGGCCAAGGGGGACCTCGTCGCCCTCGCCTGGGCGCCCGAGCCAGCTCTTCGCCGCCCCATCGGCCCTGCCCGCAGCTCCGGAGGGCACCCGCCCTCATTCCCTCCCTCCCTCCCGCCCGTGGAGGGAGGCTGTCCGGCTCAGCCCGGCACCGAAACAGACCGAGGAGCTGCAAGAAGTAGCTGCGGCTCCGCGCAGGCGGCGACTCCGCGGGGCTCCGCTGGGCAGCGACGGGACCTCCGAGCCTCTGCCCTCACCGCCTGGACTGTTCGCGGCTGGTTCAAAAACTAAATAGTGTGACTTCTTTTCTTTCCTTTCTTTCTTTCTTTCTTTCTTGCTTTCTTTCTTTCTTTCTTTCTTGCTTTCTTTCTTTCTTTCTTTCTTGCTTTCTTTCTTTCTTTCTTTCTTGCTTTCTTTCTTTCTTTCTTTCTTGCTTTCTTTCTTTCTTTCTTTCTTGCTTTCTTTCTTTCTTTCTTTCTTTTTCTTTTTTTCTTATTTTTTTTTTTTTTTGTCCTTCTCTCCCTTAAGAATGATAAACTATCCCACCTGTGGATCGTACACTTGTTTTCTCCCTGAGAAATGCTGTCTGCCTTTCAGGTGAAAATAGCAGGCTCCAGGAGAGCTTTTGAGGTCTTTTATCTTATACCTACGGATACATATTTGCTTATATTTCCCTAGGCGGAAAACTACTAACAATCTTAATAACAGTGTGACATAAGGGAAGCAACTTTTCTAAGCCTCAGATCTGGTTTTTAGAGATCCGCTTTAGTTTGTTTTTTGTTTTTATTTATTCATTTTTAAGCATTCCCCCCAGTAACGTCTCAAAAGGAGGGAGGTAAATCCTGGGAAAGACATGGCCCGTTATTAGTGCAAATTGTCGAAGCCACAGGCGCTCTGGGGATTTTTTTTTTTTTTTTAATAAGAAGCTGCAAACAAGGGGTGTGTTTCATGTGGATCTATTCATGTGTTTTTCGTGTTATAGAGAGTCGTCTAAATTCTCGGCGCTACCCTGGACAGACCCTCCTTGCAATGCATTTCAAAAATTAAATACACTATTGCACTCTTCCTGAACTGAAAATAAAAAAAAAAATGGACCAAAAAAATTTGGAATAAGGGGGAAACAAGTGATCATAACTCAAGCGAGCAGTCTACCTTTTAGTGCAGGTATTACGAGACGACAGTTAAATAACAGTGTTAATAAAAGTAATGACCGAAATATTAAAGGAAATCTCAGGGAAGGAGCTTCCATGAACAATTCCTCTGCAAGTGTTCGGGAGCGCTGGAGAATCCATTGCCACAGCGCCCCCTCCCACACGCGGCGTGAACTAACGATCTTATCCCGAAGATGGCCAAAGAAAAGTTCTTTCTTTTCCTTTTTCACTCGCCCTTTTCACCGCTCTTCGCTTTAACCTCGTGAACAGCTCCAGGAACGGCTCACTCAGCTCACCCCGTCTCCCCGCGTTCTCACAGGTCGCTCCCGCAAAGCACCTCGCTCAGAAAGAGCCCTATAAACTGATCTCCTTTTACTAGAAAACCGGACAACTCCGCTTGCACAGTATGCGTGTGTCATTTGTTATTTTTAAATACAATAGTCTATTATTTAACGTCGTTGTCTCCGGGAGATGGTGGCGGTCCCCCATTTCATGAGCGAAAGGAGAAAGCATTCCCAGACCATTGTGTGGTTATGTCACAGGAAACTGCTTCAGCTGCGCATTGTGTTACATCTTCAAACCCCACAAAGTTCCACTTCGCTTTGCTTGAAAAGTTGCTGTGACCGGTGTCACGACAATTGGGCAATTGGCATTGTGCGGGTGACAGGCGTGTGCGCCTCTCCGGGCCGCAGGGAGCCCTCCCGGGGAGGGAAACCTCTCCTTCGCCTCAACGAGGCTTGTGTTTTTATATTTTTTCTTCTTCTTCCACTTGTGTAAAACCGAAGGGAGCGGGGTCTGGAGTGAATGGCCCCCGGGCAGACGACCGAATGTCGGGCAGAGGCAGCAGGAGCCCCATCCCCACAGACGGGGCTTTCAACTTCACCCGCCCGAAAACTTCAGCCTCTGTCACTAGTGCAAGGAGATGTAGCTAATAAACGACAAAACGCAAAACCTGTCTCCCAGGACAGCAATGAACTATAGCAGGGGGTGGTGGGGGGGGCTCTCGTCTACCTTCTCAGCTCTGCTGGAGCAAACTGAATTAAAGAAGACAAGGCGAGGTCGCAGCTTAAAATCTGGAAAGGTAAACTCTGACCTAATGAATAGATTATTAAAATAAAAAACACGGTGTGTAAAGTCTTAATGTCTCTGTGTAGGCATGTTAACTTGCCACAGTTATTACCAATAAAAAGTGCATGTAATACTGTTCTGGCGTTTAACAGCACAAGTTTGACGGCTTTGTATTAGTAACGGGTAGTACTGTGAGAGAATTAGATTTCGGCAGTGGAGCCAAGCAAGTGAAAAACCTCTTCCCTGCGAAAGACATTCAAATCAAACAGAGATAACTCCGAGAAGAAGTTAAATACAGATACGTACACTGATCGCTGTTTAGAAAGGCTATTGACACGGTTTTCTGGTTTGTGTGTCGCAAAGCCTTCGCTAGCTATATTTAAATGACCCCACTAGCTATTAGTCCTCCACATTGTGCAAAGTCAAATTAGTGGTGTACTTGTAATAAAATGCATACCGGCTCCTTGCAGTGGCTAAATCCATTCCTTTCTGAAGCCATACAAAAATTATGCAAATCAAATCAACGCAAGAACTTGTCTTTGAAATGATAATATTTTACTCCATTAATCTCTGATTGCGAAATTAACCCTGTTTCTGTATATGAAACAATATTTTGGACTACACAAATTAAAACATCAGAAATATAATCTGTTGCTCTGTGTGTCTGGAGGAAGGGGAGTAATGTTCCTGTTTTAAACATTCCTCGCACCAAAATCACAAGAATTTATTCTCATAGACGAAAGGCATGCAGATGGAGGCAAAACCAGCACCTACGTTTTACACGGATGGCCACGTAGACCTAACGTGTGTAGCATATGTCTATGCGTGTAGATATGTATGGAGATTTGTATCTCTCGTGTGTGCGTGTGTGTCTGTGCGTATCTACACACACTCTGAATTACATCAATTCCCTGGGGACCACGGTATTTATTTAAGTTCTCTTCCCAGGTCATAACTGTAACACTCACTTAATAGCATTAATCCCCTGTTATAAAGTAAACACAACGGCCATTGTATTCCCAATCTGTATTGTTCCACTAATTATTAAAGAGGAGGAACTAAAAGAAATCAATTCGCGAAGATAAACACTACTTCTCCTGGAAAAAGAACAGCTTCCCAAATAAAAATGCAGAGAGTATAGCACATTTTGCAAGGCATGCAGGTTGGCTTAGAGAGATTCATGTATGACTTTATAATGTTATAATTAATTTTGCATTCTCGGTTCTCCAGCTGCTGCTCCTTTCAGAAGCAGAGCTCATATACTTAGAAATCGGTCTGCGGAACACAGCAATTGACTATTCAGATGTAGTCGCATGATATCGATTATTCCATAGAAATACTGAAATATGAATGTGTTTTATATAAAGCTCTTGTTTTTAGAGTTTCTATTTTTATTTAATATATGCGCATTAATCACCAAGAAGGGAAGCAAATGTCTTTTCTGTAATCTGTTGCACTGAGTTTACCAGTTGTTTATCACTCTCTTATCAGGAAGTCGGGAGTTAATGACAAGAAATACCTGTTGGTGTTAACCTCCTCCCCCTCACCTGCTTTTTTAAGGATTGTCTCTTCTACAGGCCAGCTGACAGATCTGGATAGGAATTAATCCGGTATGTCTGGTGGCCAGATCTCTGCTGCTGCTTGTAGCGGCAGGGGTAAACTGGTATGTGGGTTTCACAGAAAAGGAGGAGAGTAAATGAGAGAAATAAAAATTGAGATAGAAAAGGAAAGCTGAAAGCTTGGGTTTCTTCAGACACTTTACACATCCCGAGGCTTGACCGTAGTTCCAGCACGGCATTTTCCCCGCTGTGTGCGCCAAGCTATTGAAAAGGCTTCTCCAAGTGTATTTTTTTTTATCAACTGCATGTTTAATTGATTAAGAATAGGCTGCTCTGCACACCCGCAATTTTTCAGCTACTGCCATGTCCCCTCCTGTCGGTGTCCAACCGATTCCCCTGCGTCGTCTCCATCCTACCTCATTTAAACTACTTGAGGTACTTCATGAGGAACTCCGCAATAAATCAAGCAACTTCATTTGTTAAAGTATGGAATACGTGCGCACTCATATGTGTTGAAAATAAAACTTAGTTTCATTATTTTTTTTTCCCCGAGCACCTAAACAATATTACTGAGGCCGTTCGGGGCTGGTAACTTGCTGCAGGTTGCAGGTGAAGGGTTTGTGGGAAGCGCGGTGGCTTCCAGACCTGCAGCCCCGTCCCTACCTGCCGGACTGACCCTGATCCTGCTCCGCACGGACGGCGGTGGCGTTGCGGGGCGCAGGTGCGGACCAGGATGCGCGGGGCGGCCTAGCACGCCTCGGCCCCCAGCAGCAGGTTGGTGGGACGGGCAGGGCCCAGCGCCGTGCCCCGGCGCTGTCGGACTGGAGGAGTGCCGGGAGAGGCGAGCCCCGGCCCCACTGCGGATATGGGAACGCCGACATAGGGGACCGTCGGCACCGCGCCTCGTCCCGGGAGGCAGAGGGCAGAGCTTGAGGGCGGGCAGCTCGCCGCCGGCTTCTGAAGGGACCTTCTGGACTAACCATTGAAGAAATGTACGTGCACACAGATGTGCGTGTTTAAGCTTGCACTGAGGAGACAAGAGCGTGCCTCCGCTTCGTCCTCCTGCGCCCGGGCCGAAGCAGAGCTGGGACTGGGTGGAAGCTGAAAGTGTCCAGGGCCGAAGGGAGAGGACAGAAGAAATTCATCACATAGAGACTATATTCCCGGATACTATATTCCGGGAGATAAGTCTGCCAAAAGGAGGAAGGCCTGGGGGCAGAAGCAGATAGCCCCCCAGAAGAAGTCACCCAGGCCTCTTCCCCACGCACCAGCGAAGAATAGAAATAAAAGATGGGGGGATTTTTTTTTCCTTCGTGCGCAAACGCGTTCCGTGACTAGGTCTTGACTCTTTGTGGCAAGTAATAAAACTGTAAAGTTCACGCTGCCAGGAACAGTGTGATCCTGGATCTGCTGATTTGAGCAGTTGCTCTTCTCCCTACCATATAGGGCAGTACTTTTACCAAGTGCTCGCTCTCCCCTTGCGCCCTGCCCGGCTCCGCCGCGCCCGGCCCTGCGCGCACACAGGCGTGCGAACGCGCACATCTCACACGCGTGTGCGCTCCTGCAGCGCTTCGGAGAGTGCATGCGGAAGGGGATGCAGATATCTCTTATACACATCCTTCTCTGTTGCCCTTGTGGATATAAAAAGAGGGATAGAGGGTGTGCAATGGAGAGTGTGCGAAAGAGTGTTCATGGCTCCGCGAGTCCGGAGAGGAGCTGATGAACAGTATCATCGCTTGGCTTCAGCAGCGTGCTCGCAGTCGGAGAGGCTGCCTTGCATTACAAAGCCTGCCTTCCCTGCCTGCCTTCGCCGTCTGCCTTCCCTGCCTGCCTGCCGGCCGCGGGAGAAGACGGAGCCGGGGCCGGGGCCGGAGCGGGAGGGGGCGGGCCCGCCGGGCTATGCAGATGAGCGGCGGTGACGGACAGCTCTGTTTTCCAATGTCCCTCAGAAACTCGAGTGCTGCTTCCCTCAACTCTTCACTCCAGACTCTATACTTCCCCCAAAATACAGGCTCGCAGGCGCTGGGGGAGCTGGCTGGCTGACTGGGAGAACTCCATATGCAGCAGCCACTTTTCTGATTTCGGGGGCTCGCTTCTCTCTTCCCCCCTCTCTGTCCTCCTCTCTCCTGTTTCTTTCCCTTTCTCTCTCTTTTTTTTTTTTTTTTTATTAAGCCTCTCCTCTTCCATCTCCCCCAGATGCCCTTCCCCTCCCGGATAGATTTCTGACCTTTCCTACTAATTTTCCTTTCGGGGGTTCTTTTTTTTCTCCTCCTGTTTGTTTTTATTCTGATAGGGTGCGCATGGGGGGGCGCCTATAACAATTCTGATTCTCTACATAACTGCACAGNCGGGAGGGAGGGAGCGGGAGGGCGGGCGAGAGAGAGGGAGAGCACGAAAGCAGCGCCAGGAGCAGCGGCAGCAGCAGGGCCGGTCACCCTCGCCCCCTCCCTGCTCCTGTGCACGCCAGTGCAAGCCATGTCCTATCCTCAGGGTTACCTCTACCAGCCCCCCGGCTCGCTGGCTCTGTACTCCTGCCCGGCGTACGGGGCGTCGGCGCTGGCGGCCCCCAGGAGCGAGGAGCTGGCCAGGTCTTCGTCGGGATCGGCGTTCAGCCCTTACCCGGGATCGGCAGCTTTCACCGCCCAGGCGGCGGCCACAGGCTTCACCAGCCCGCTCCAGTACTCCACAGACCCCGCCACGGGATTCCCCTCCTACATGGTAACTACCGAAGAGAAACCCTCTCCTTCTTCATTAGCATCCGCATTCTCATCCTCATCATCTTCAGCCTTTCTCCTTACACACTCACCATCAGCCCCCGACACCACGCCGCACAACTGGGCTCCCAGCACCGCCGCCGCCTCCGCGCCGCCGGAGCCAGCCGCTCATCGCTCCGCGCCGTCCCGCAGCCCGGCCGGGGACGAGCGGAGCGGAGCGGGGGCGAGCGGAGCGGAGGGCCGGGGCCGGGGCCGGGGTGCCGCTTCGAGTCCCAGCAGAGCGCGGTGCCGGCAGGCCTGGGTCCCGGGTTCTCCGCGCGGTTTGAGGAGCCGGGAGGGCGGTTTAGTTAAGGAAACACGGATGGTCTCAGTCAGTTGGGTTGGGTTGGATGCTTTCATTCTCCCCCCGTTTTTGTGTGTGTCCCCTGCTTTCTTTTTTTTTTTTTTTTTTTTTTTTTGGTTTATATATAGTTTTTCTTTTCGTTTTGATAACATAGGGGAGGGTTTCCTTTTTTGTTCTTCTTTTATTTTCCTAATATTTTTTTTCTCTCTCTCTTTTATGTCGGTGTTTAGAGGCGCTGCGGGCTTTATCCCCGTGTGGTTTTATTTACTTTCAGTGTGTTTTGTGCTAATGGTTTAACTGGATTTTGGGAATGAAAAGGAGCATCTGTTTGCGATCTGTGAGCTTCGCTTAAGCCCAAGATGGTCGTGGTGGCCGCAGTTTCGGATTTCACTTTCTTCTTATTAGTTTAAGGAGCAGTTGCAATTGCGTGTTGTGTGTGCTCTGTGCATAAAGTATATAAATAAAACCATAAACTACATAAATAAACTGCACGTCTAGATGGTTATATAGTTTTATAAACACACTCGCACACAGAGAGTCAGACACATATCTAGTCCGTACACACAAAGACCGGTGTCCGGAATTTGAGACTAGAGCCGCTGTCGATATCCTAGGAGAGGATGGTGGCGGGGTAGTTAGCTCTCCCTGCAAAGTGACAGGGAAACTACTTGCTTTCCGTCGGTTCATAATACAGTGCATAAATCGTCATGCAGTCTTTATTCGGGGTGGTATAAAAGATCTGAGGGTCTCTCTTGTTTTTCCTGTTGAGAAGCAGTAGGCGAGTGGCTGGAAGTTGCAGCGAGGTTGTGAACTATGCGGGATACTGGGTGATGTGGAGCCTGTGACTCTCCGATCTGCGGGGTTCAGAGACGTGCTGAAAGTTAGCGAGTTTCTTTGCGATATCTTTAACTTTTCTTGCATTATGCAGACTTAAATAAGCGCAATTTAAACGTTAAAGAGCGAATTAAAATGCTAATTACATCGCATTTGAACAATTCGAAACGGTGCATATCTTCTGATTTGCAAATTGGATTTGCAATGCATTAGTGCAGTGAATTGCTAAGTGGCGGCTTTGTTGTATTTTCTATGGCAAAAAAAAAGGAAACATCTTTTGAACCTTTGAGAGAAATGTTGATATCAAGACACTACCTGTAGGGCCTTTAAAATGTCTACCCGGTTCAAAAATTATATTGGGAAATATTCAATTACAAGGAGCTGAAATTAGACAGAAAGATTAAAACATCGCCGATTTTAAGCGCGTGTGCCTGTGTCTGTATGCTGGGCGGGGGAAGGAGGGGGGGAATTGTAACTTAATGGCCTTTGGGTGCTGCTACTCCCCCTCATAGAATATGGATACAAGACACCATCCCGGGGAAATACAAATATAACCGCCGATCTCGCCTTGACAACTCACTAATGGCTATCAGCAATAACAAATTGCCAACCCCACCGTTTTGTTCTGTTCAGGGCTCCCCTTACGACGCCCATACGACGGGGATGACCGGAGCCATCAGCTACCACCCGTACGGCAGCCCTGCCTACCCCTACCAGCTCAACGACCCCGCGTACAGGAAGAACGCCACCCGCGACGCCACAGCCACGCTGAAGGCCTGGCTGCAGGAACATCGCAAGAACCCCTACCCCACCAAGGGCGAGAAGATCATGCTGGCCATCATCACCAAGATGACCCTCACCCAGGTCTCCACCTGGTTCGCCAACGCCCGCCGGCGGCTCAAGAAGGAGAACAAGATGACCTGGGCCCCGCGGAACAAGAGCGAGGACGAGGACGAGGACGAAGGCGATGGGGCGAGGAGTAAGGAGGAGAGCCCCGAGAAGATGCCCGAGAGCAATGAAACCTCCGTGGAGGATGAAGGTAGGCGCGGGGTGACTGCGGCCCCGGCGGGGTGGCTCCATCCCGCCCCGTCGAGTCCCTCCGGGACCGGGGCAGCGGGCTAGGAGCGGGCGTGAGGCATCTAACAAAGGCGACCCCCAAACCTGTCCCGTCCCATGGCCTCGGGCTCCTCCGGTCGCTTGTCGCCGCTCAGTGTCTGTGGCCGAGGCGGGAGGGGGACGGCTGGCGGCGCCGTAAGGGGCTAGGCGGGGAGGTGCGGGGGGCGCCGCGGAGGAGCCAGCCCGTGGGGATGGATGCTCCTCGGATGGGGAAAAAGCCAGAATGGCTTGAGTCTGCCTGTCCGCAGCGGTGGCGCGGTGGTGGCCGGGCTCGTTCTCTCCCGCTCTGTTTTGCCGCCCTCCTGACTGCGTCTCTGTGCCCGGCGGGCCCCCGCAGGGATCAGCTTGCAAGTCGACTCGCTGACGGAC